>PVKA01022561.1:0-36928 GCA_004027165.1 Ctenomys sociabilis | reverse complement strand
AGAGCTCCCATTCCCGCCCACTCTTTCAGGTGATTCATGGCGATGGAGAACCATGAAACCAGGCCCTCTGCTAATCCAGCGTCCATCCTTGTCGAGTTCACCGTCACGATGGCCACTCTTAGCTGCTCCATGAGGCCATCAAATTCCCCAGTCCAATTGCCTGGCATTATGGCGAACCGGCATTGGTCTTGGAAACACCCACAGGAATCCCCATCTCAGCTCCGATGTTCCCTGTTGCAGCATCAGGAACTTCTTTCTTCATTTGTGGTGTCCTTCTTTTCATATTGGGCCTTTCTGGTCAGGCGTTCAGGTACCCACACCGGATCCCGTTGGTCCAGTATACTGCCTGACTATGTGGAGTTTTGAACTGTTGTGTCCGTACTGCTGGAATGAAGTTCCCCGTACAGGCCACCACTTGTCACGCGCAACCTCGCCAGCAAGGAAGACGCAACTACCAGCTCTTCTCCAAGCAGTTTATTCAGCCTTTGACAATCTTCTTCTGCCTCGAGGGGAAGCCCGTTCTTAGCTAAATAAATACCTTCTGGGCGTCCAATCCCGGAAGGCCATGTGGGCATCACCAATAGGTCCAGGTACGCGGAAGCAAGCCATAGCTCTAGCCTTAGCCATATATGGAGTTGTTTATCACGGAGAGCACTCACCCAGCGCGGGGTGGAAGGCAGAAGCCAGCGCCATCTTTCAGGCGCGGCTATTCGCAGCTCTACATTTCATCACTGTTTTCTGGAAATAAAAATGTTAATCTTTTCTACTCAGTTGAGATCTCTATGAAATATATACTGTGCCTTCATTTCCTGAGCTTTCTGATTTAAATTTTTTTTTCCTCTTTCCATTGTATCTCTCTAAAGCCACTATTCATTGTGTGCTTTCTGACATAATTTTCATTTCTGAAGAGATTTTTTTACTTTTAAATCTCATATAAGCTCCTTATCTTTTTCAAAACTTTCTGGTCTCCACCTTATTTCTAGATTTCAAAAAACCCTAACTGATGCTGTTCTTTTGGTGCAAATCCACTGCTTTCATCTTCAGCACAGCAAACTGAACTCAGGCCTCTCACAAGCACTCGGCACTGAGCTACAGCCTGCTCTCTGCTCTCTCTCATATTATTCTGAGACAAAGTCTCACCAGGGTGCACAGGCTGGCCTCAAACTCGCAGTCCTCCTGCCGCAGCCCCCAAGTACCCACCTGGCACCACACCTGGCATCGCAGATGTGCACCACGGACCCTGGCTGCAGACCTCAAGTACCCACCCAGCATCGCAGATGTGCACCACGGACCCTGGCTGCAGACCTCAAGTACCCACCCAGCATCGCAGATGTGCACCACGGACCCTGGCTGCAGACCCCAAGTACCCACCCGGCATCGCAGATGCTCACCACAGACCCTGGCTGCAGACCCCAAGTACCCACCAGGCATCGCAGATGCTCACCACAGACCTTGGCTACAGCTGCTGCTCTCTTAGTTTCTTTCAGCTCATTCTGATAGGTTATGGTTTTCGTGAGTTTCGAGACCACCCAAAAGGGCATCATTGGACACTAACCTCCTCTTTATGAAAATGCATCTCCATGGCACTGGGCCACGATACTTCCCTGGGCCAACCTGGGAGGAGTCCACCTGTACTTTAGGAACAAGTTGGCCACTGTGACGGTAAATGTGATCTGTCCCCCTGAGTGCTGACGCTGGGTTTCCTTCTCCCGCACAGCAGTGCTCAGGTGGGGGCTGTGGAGAGGCATTTAGGCTCAGGAATCATCTGTCCCTTTCTTCGTATAAATTTCATGCCAGGTTATTTACAGACACTTGTGTGGCACTGGCTGCTGGATGTGGAGGGGTCCCCAAAGGGTCATGTACTGAAGACGTGGTCGCCAGGGCAGCAGCACAGGTGGGGCTTTGTGGAAGGGACTGCACTGTGGGGCCCTGGTGCCGTGAGGGGCAACTCACATGTAGGCAGAGGGCTTGATGGCGCTCTGGGAAGCACGGGAGCCTAGCACGGGTCTGACCGAAAGGGAGCAGGTCGCGGGCTGGGGGCTGCCCTGTGCCTGGCTCTTCCTCCCTCCCTGCCTGCCACAAGCCATGTCCCTGCCACGATGTCCCATTTCACTAGGGCCCAGAGACAAGGGAGCCCAGTGATCAGATATGAAGCAAGACCCAGAATAAACCTGTCCTCCTCCAAGTTGTTTTTTTCAGGTTTGCCTTTGAGGCAAGGCCTTGCTATGTAGTTCACCCAGGCTTTGAGCTCACTGTAGCCCAAATGGCCTTGAACCCCAGAGACCCTCCAGCTGCAGCCTCTGATTGCAGGCGTGCACCACCACGCCCAGCCTTTCTCAGGTACTTTATTAGTGATGAAAAGCTGACAAATACATGTCTCTTTTTTGTGATGATGCTAATAAAGAGCTAGAAACTTTATCAACCAGCTCACTACTTCTCAGACAGGAGTCCGTCACTGAATTGGGTAGAGCGCCACCTTTCCCCTCAGGGCGTGCAAGTCATTTCTCACTAGGGTGACTTACTCTAAAGTGAATTCCAGTTACAAATACTAAACGTGGATGCTTAAAAAGACACTAAGGAGAGGCCAAGTTCAGTTAGTGTCCATCTCCTACTGTTTACACAGAAATTGGGGCCTGCTATTAGTTGTTTATCAGGAAGACGCAGGTAATTCTAGTGCTTACAACGATCGATGTCAGGTCTTCACTTTCAAATCGCCCAATCGCCAGCTCCAGAGACTTATACATGGCTGCAGACACACGCTGTGTGATCAGACGGTTCAGGTCTATGGATCTGCCCAGAAGCTGGGGGAGGAAAGGGCAGGGAAAGGAGCAAACCTGAGGATCTCAGGAGTAACACAACCAACACCAACAAAACATGCCCACAGCAACCTACGTCAGAAGATATGGCACAATATAAAAACTAAAGATATAATACAAATATTCTATAGGAAATTGAATACCCAGGTGTCAAAACATAAGTATTTTACTTTCCTAGAATTGAAGTTCTGCAAGTCAAAGCCTTCACCGGGACTTGTGTAGAGTCCTCTGCACTCAATTTCCACTGACATCACAGAG
Source organism: Ctenomys sociabilis (assembly GCA_004027165.1). Taxonomy (NCBI): domain Eukaryota; kingdom Metazoa; phylum Chordata; class Mammalia; order Rodentia; family Ctenomyidae; genus Ctenomys; species Ctenomys sociabilis. The sequence continues at coordinate 33,854 of PVKA01022561.1, read as the reverse complement.
AGAAGCCCCAAGCCTCGCGGGAGCCCCAGAGGTACCAGGCTGTCCATCGTACTAACAGCGCTGAGCTCTTTCCATGCACAGTGGCTGGAGCCTGGCTACCTTTCGCAGGTACTGTGCTGCTCAGGGAGAGAAAAGGCTCCATCTCTCCCCCAGAAACACACGCCCCTCAGGATCTCTAAGCAATATAGAAGCGCAGCAAAGCCTCAGTGAGAAATGTCCCAAAACTCACTGGGGTCACCGACTGACAGACTGGGATTCTACAACTTTAAACTTTACAGTTTTCCTAAAGCCACCCATCACGTAAGAACAACGAACTCTTGGGTGACTGTGCTGCGGTGCAGTAGAAGACACCCCCAGGAACCAAGATGACTACGGCACCCCAGGTGATGTCCCTTCGGGTTGTGGTACACAGGGCCCCCCAGACCAGGCCACGCTGGCCCTCACGCACACCCCAGCATTGGGGCCGCTGAGGTAGTCTGAAGTTGACCAAAACATTGTTCTACTGCATGCAGCACCGTATATGGTTTCTCAAAAGCCTGCCTCCCAGTTCTGTGACCGTGTGGAGGAAGCGCCCCCTGACTCTGGCCAGCTGCGCTGCCCCTTGGTTCTGAGCGCTAGGTCTTGTGCTCCTGGAGAAGGCCTGAGCCCTGGGGCCGCTGCTGCCACCTGGAGCCCAAGGAGAAGCCTGCGCGCTGGCCTCTGCCTGTGAGGCTGACTCATGGTAGCGCTTCAAAAGATGTTAAAGACTGAGGCTTCTAAGCAGGGTGCAACAGTGACTGCCTGTGGTCAGGCAGCCCGGGTGGGGATAACTTCAGCCAGGAGCTCAGCACTGAGCAAGGCAGGGCCCAGCCACAGCCACCGACCCACCTGCACATGCCTCTGCTTCAGCAGCGTCTCGTAGCGGTTGGATGGCGGTAGGTGGATGGTGGCTCCCTGATTCTTGCATTCTGACCGTAACCGTTTATCAAGAAGCAAACTAGTACAGAAGAGGACAGGGTATCTTTCACAATTTTTTCAAATTCAGAAATATCTTTCTGAATCTTTATGGAAATTTCATACAAATTATACAAGATTTAGTCACAAACCAGACACATACCTTCCAGCCATGACCTTATAATAGGCAAATATCTGGTCCGCAAGCTTGTAGACAAATTGGTCAAAACACAGATTCACCTAATGGAAAGGAAGCACACAGAAGATGTCAATTCCCTAAAGCAATGCAAAATGACACAAGAATAAGACCTTTTCAGGTAATGAATTTCTACCAAATTAGGAAAGAAAGGCTGGAGAGATAACTCGGCAATTTAGGCGTCTGCCTGGCAAGCACAAGGACCTGGGTTTGATCACTGGCACCACAAGCTGTGCCAGCCCAGGAACCATTTCTGGGCATGGTGGCACACGCCTGTAATCCCAGAGCTGGGGAGGCTGAGACAGGAGGATCACTGTGAGTCCAACTGCATAGTGAAATACTGTACCAAATAAATACATACATACATACATACATACTTTAATTTAGAAAAGAGAAAGCACAATAATTTTTTTGTCCAATATTAGCACATTAAATAAAATTGAGGGGCTCAGTAGAATAAGTGCTTGCCTGGCAAGTACAAGGACCCGAGTTCAATCCCCAGTTCCGAAAATAAATAAATAAATTGAGGCATGGTCAAAAGCAGACACTATCCTTTTTCTAGAGGAAATTATGCTAGAACTGTCTTTTTGAGCATCCAGGACACCCCTGCCTCATAAATACAGAGCTATGAGGGAGTCTCTCTTTACACATGGTTTGAAGGCTAAACAGGCACTGTCACTGGAGTCCCTGCTGGGGTGGCACCTGCCAGGGCTGTGTTTTCCAGAAGACACTGTCTGAGGGCACTGCCAGGTTTCCCCTAGAACAGGGCTGGTGGCACTACGCAGGAAGTCATTCTGGAGACACCCAAAACTCATACTTTGCTTCAGAGAAGACTAGACAGCACCCGCCACTGAAACCATGCTGGGGACACTCGGGCCATAGACCTGAAGCCTGGCTGGTGAAGCTGGCCGCACACATAGGATTTAGCCCTGGCCCGCATGCACCAGCAGCAGCCACAGCAACATTTATGAGCAGGCAGGGGAGGTCCAGACATGTGAAGCAATCTGTGCAGGCCAAGTGGCTGTGAGGTGTAGGCTAGAGAGTGAGACTGGTCTCTTGAGTCGCAAGAGACCACTCACCTGGTGACACCCCTGTGGGAATCTGTCCTGCAGAAGGGCCAGATGCAGCCAGAAAGGTCTGTGACAGGAGCCCAACCAAGTACTGTTTACAATAACCACAGTGCTTGGCTTGGTGCAAAGCCCGTGCTCCAAGGAGGACAGTGACTATGGGCACAGAGGCTGCCATGCTCTGGCGACAGGCACACACTGCACTCACGGCATGGGCACCGCGGGGGCTGGAAGCAGCCAGCTGGAGAGGCCTGTTTCATGGTTTAAAAGGGGCTTAACTTTCTGAACATGCAGAGACAAGGAAGCATAAGCCTCACCTCTGCCTCGATCTCGTCATAGAGAAACTGCTTGTTGAAGCGCGTGAGTGCATAGTGGGCGCTGTCGTTGTACAGGTCCAGGGAGTAGAGCACGTACCTGCAGGGGGAAGGGGGAGGGTCACTTGCGGCCCCACACCCAGCCCTCTTCCCACAGGGAGATGGGCTCTCAGGCAAGGAAAGACAGCTCCTCATCTCAGGGCCAATCTGGACCTTCTGGAGCCACACCCAACCAGCCACAGGCTGATCCTGCAGGGTAAACAGCCCACTGAGGCCACGTGGACAAGGGTATCACCTCCCAAGTAGCCCACTCTCCACAAGTATGAAGCATATTCTAGACAAAAATCAGCTTAGAGCATCTCCGCACCCTAGAATGACCTCATTAACAGTAATGGAATGGAGGACTGGGGTGCAATATACACCACACCCTGGACGGGATCTAGCACCGCAAAGAACCCCCAGGAAGACCAGCCAATCCCCCTAAACATAGCAGAGACCCCACAGCATCCAGCAGAGGCACTCCAGGCACTCATTTCCCCCATAAGGAAACGAGAGGAGTGGCAGAGAGCACCTGCTTACCCTGGTTCAATCTCTGTGTAACACACACCTGTGCTGACATGGCCATAAATGTGTACAACTGCCATATGCCAGTTTTAAAAAGTGAATTTGAAAAAAGAGAAGTTATTTTCTCATTGTAATAATGAACCATCTGACTTAAGAAGGCCAGATGACAGTCTTTACTATCTTAGGCCCAGAGCCAGATGCTCGTGTGCCTGGGCTGGGAGTGGCCAGCAGCCCGAGGCCATGAAGGCAGGTGAGGCCACATGGGACAGCCACCTGTGGGTGGAGTCCCAAGTGCCTCACACTGTCACAGCACACCAAGGAAAAGGCAAGGATCCTGCCCAACACTCCGGGCTCCAGAACCCCTCTGAGGACTAACTTAGAAAGAACTGGCCCAAAGAAGGGTCCTCGGCTATTCACACAACCTGTTTTCTAAATGGCTGTCAACGGAAGTCCTATTTTAAGACTGATTCTACAGCCCAGACTCAGAATCCCGACCCCAATGCCAAGCTGACCCACAGCTACCCCCTCCTCAGCTTCTTTGGGTCACAGGTTGCGCCTCAAGGAAGCAGACTGCTTGGGGCGTCTGGGCCTATAACTGCAGTATGCCCAAGGCCTAGGTTCAGCTGGGCTCAGTTCTCCAGTCCAGGCTGACACACACAGCTTTATCTAGCAACCACCCGGGGGAAGAACTCGCCCAGTTTCACAGCCCAATTGCCTGGCTTCAGTCCAAGCCCCGAAACAGTACTTGTATTACTCTCTGCAGCTTTGCTCGGGGAATGCGATTTCAGATGCAGGGCAGACCATGGCTCCTCTACCCCAGCACCCCCAGGTCACCCCCACAGCCTGGCGAGAGGCAGCTTGGAGACACGCACTCCATCATCGAGGCCTCCTTGGTCTCCAGGATGTGGTCAGTCAGGATCCAGGGCATGGACATCTCGATGGGGAACTGGATCCTCCTGCCCATGGTCAGCTCCAGAAAGAACTCTCGGAACCACAGCTGTGAGAGGTCACAGCACTGCTGCAGGGTTTCTTGAAGATTCAAAGGGCACCGTGTTAAGGACTACATGTGGAACAAGACTTGGCAGACAAGGCACGAGGGAGCAGGCTGCGGGCGGGGAGCAGCAACTCCACCTCAGCCCAAGACACAGCACAGACCTGAGTGGAGTGGGGCCATGGGGCCTCTGGGACAGGGCAGAAGGCAGTGTGGCCCTGTACACATGAGCTCCCAGCACCCTCCTACCTGCCAAGGGCCTTGTCAGCCCCCAATGGGAGGAGCAGGGGAAAACAGGCCTACAGGTTGAGCATTCCTAATGTGAAAATCAGAATCTAGAGCATGCCAAATGTGAAACCCCTTGAGTAGCAACATGACACAGAGTGGACTATCACACGCTCAACAGGGTGTGGCCCATGCTGCTCAATGACAGGCCCGAACTCTGGGAATGCACTGTTAGGTGGCAGTTGCAATGCTCACACAACCATGGTAACTGTGAGGGGACCAAGGTCGGACACACCTGTCATTGCCAGGCATGGTTGTGTATGCCTCTAATCCCAGCACTCAGAAGGCTGAGGCAGGAGGATCACTGCAAGTTCAAGTCCAGCCTGTGCTATATAGTGAGCTCAAAGCCTGCCTCAACTACATAGTGAAACACTGTCTCAAAAAAAAAAAAAGAAAAAGAAAAAAGAAAAAGAAACACCTGCCACCAACTAGAATACGATCACACAGCGCACGACCGAAAAGCCACTGCAGACCATGTTCATAGTGTGTGTGGAACCTCAGAGAGGCTGTGCTGAAACATCCAAAACCAGATTGGGGGGTGGGGGGCTGCACACTGTGACAGCCAGTGGGTCTGTGGCTGGGAAGGCAGGAACAGTGTACTTCACACTGTGCAGACTACATCGCACCAGAGCTGTGAAGCAAGCCTACATGAAGTGAACTTCCTTCTGACGCCTGGGGCCCACCCCAAGGTCCCTCACTGTTGCTCTGCACTGTGCTGGGGATGCAGAGTCACGCCCCAGCAAGAGCTGTCCTTCTGGACCTCCAGGTACCCCAAAATGCAGAGAAAAACCCAGGAATCAAACCATTCTTCCATGGAGCATTTCAGATAAGGGATACTCAACCTGCTTTTACTTAGGGTAAAACCCAGTGTTCAGGACTCGGCGTGACCGGAACACCAGGGGAGGGCTAACTAATGAAAAACTAGACAGATTTTAAAAACAAGCATCTGCCCTTCTAAGGGCTGAGCACTGAAGCATTTTATTTCAATACATTCAGGACCCCACCGAGTCAGAGAAGCCTCCTGCTTGCGCAGAAGGGTGGAGGGGGAAGCCAAAGGCAGCACCCCAAGGGTGGGCAGGGCACACCCACTGTGCCAGATGGCTGGGCAGCACCAGCAGGGCTGGCTGGCTCAGGACTCAGCCACCTTCCCATGTCACTGCCCACAAGGCCATTTCTGCTATTTGTCAAAGCCTGGCTCTGCATCCAGGTGAGGGCCCACTTTGCTGTGCTCCCGAGCCCTCAACACAGTGCACCCACACGAGTTGGGCTGCAGTCCCCAGGCTATGGCAGAGGCCAAGGGCAGTGAGGGCAGGAGGGGAGCCTGGAGATACCCAGCCACCACAGGTTAGGGCAGTCACTGTCTGGGCGGGGCGGCAGGCAGGCAGAAGCATTCTAATGTGTTAGCGGTGTTAGAGCATGCCAGGCCCGACTCTGGTCAGCAGTCTCTTACCACTGAAATTTATCAAGTGGGTGTAGAAGAATGACTCGCGATGAAATTTTTCTATGTCCAATATGGTGGGCCCCTCAAGGCTACTTCTCAAGGTTTTCTTGGAGCCACTTTTATCTGCAATGAGGGACTCTAGCATGGTTCTCACCATGTAAAGCTGTGTCATCCAGGGAAACATCGGTAGGGGAGAAGATACACACGGCGTGTTAGTTATGCAAGCTCTGAAACACCACGAGGGGGACAGCTCCAAGGCTCTTTGCAGGGCTGGGCCTCTCAGCGGGGCCCTGGGCTGCCCTGGGCTGGCGCTGGGGACAGGCCCTGGCACTCATCTAAGTGGCCAGGCTGCTGCTGTTTGGGGAAGAACAATCTGCAGAGGAGCAGTTCACCTCTGTGCCATGAACATCAACAAGAAAAACGAACAGTGTCTTACCACCAAAGGTTAAAAGAGGTGGATAGGTGTACGACTGCCTCAGAAACGCGTTTACCACATGCAAGAGCCTTTCCATGCCCAGAGACTTGAGCTGCCTGAGCAGCTCGGCAGAGCTCAAGGACTCGGCCATGGTGCGCACCAGGTAGAGCTAGACACAGACAGATGGGGAGGAGAGGTAGGAGAGAGCCGTTAGTCACAGGGTGCACACGCCTGGGTGGGACACGTGGACGGACGGGCAGGGTGGGTGCTCCTCACACAGCCCTGGGAGGCCGCTCTGCAGGGATGGGCCAGTGCCTTTTCCTGGCCCCGGGCTCCCTAGAGACCCAGCCACATGCTTTGCTGATGACTTGGGAGAGGACCAAAAGGAGAGATCATGAGGCCTTTCTGCAGAGGTGCATGAGGAGTCCCAAGTTCCACAGAGAAGCAGAGTGGATGTCACACCAGGTAGGAGGGCCAAGGAGGAACTTGAGAGGCTGCACACCCAGAGGCGAGCGCGAGGAGCAGCTTCCCCGAGGCACAGGAAAATGCCTTTCAGCTCCCCAAGCTTCTGCTTTAGGAGTGTTCATGTGTGAGCTAAACATCAAGTTACAATCACACATGTAAACACTCATCAGGGACGCGTGAACACGAACAGTTAGACAGCCACCACTTGGGGGACAGAAGAGGAAGGGAGGTCACCACACAGGGACAGAGAAGGAAGTGAGGCCACTCACTCCTACAGGGGAAAGAACAGACCAGAGACTGGGGCGCTCTCGGTGACACTGGACTCGCTCGGGCAGGCACACCCAGGCCAGTAATCTCACCCACAACCTCGCTGGCCTACTGCCCCACCCAAGACAGACCTGGCCCTGAAGAAGGGCAGGGGCTGGGAACCTGTGTGCTCGAGGGTCCCACGGCGCGGCGCGGCACTTTAATGTCAAAGCCACTCTTGGGATCTTTCTCCCCCCGCAGAGCAGGGTCGTTGAAGGGCTCATGGCCAGTCTCCCAGTCACACACAGTCTTCCTGATGGCCTGTAGGACACTGAACATCCCCATTGAGTTGTCACCTGGGCCTCTGCTAACACAGGGCTGTCTTACCTCAGAAACAGCTCCCAGAAGGCTGTGCCTACCTTGTCAGAGCCTCTGTGTGCAGCAGAGCGATAGTAACTGCCACATTCAACATGAAATTTTAGGGAATGGAGCTATAGCTCAGAAGCATAGTGCCTGCCTGGCAAGCACAAAGTCCTGAGTTTAATTCCCTGGTATCAAAAGAACCCATGAAATTTTAAAAGCACAGTACTCTTGGAAACACCACTATTCTCAGACTTCACTGAGCTGCAGTTCATCAGCTAGCCTGGAAGTGGTGCCTAATTTCCAGGGTACTCCCTGGGCAGCCCCAGGTCATGCAGATGGCAGTGACGGCACAGCACAGCCAGTGGCTGGACTCACTGCCCTGTGCCTGAGCGGCCTGTGCTCCCAGGTGAAGACAGCCATGCCCAGAGTCAAGGAGACCAGGCAAGTCTAGACATGGGGGAATAGAGGACCAGTGGCACCTGAGTCCCAGAGGTACCTTGCTGGGTAAAGCTCTAGCTAAATCTCAACTCTTAGGCCACATGTTCCACACGCTCAACACCCGGGATTGCTCTCTGTCGAGGCGAACAGTTTCCTCTATACTTGGTTGCCTCAATCAGTCCCCACTGCCCCCAGCCCGACCACCCTGCTCAGGGCAGCATCTCTGTCTGCACTGTCTGGGTCACAGCAGCTGAGCCAAGGTGGGACAACAGGAGCGCACCTCAGCTGAGCCCTCCAGGGACAGAGCAACCGAGGGTCCCCCATCCGAAAAGCTTGGGACCCGAGGGCTCGGCTTTTTGTTTTTGAGATTTTCAATTATTTGCATATGTATAGTTATCTTAGAAGTAGGTTCAGGTCTATAGATGAAATTCATTTAAGATTCACATACACATTGGGCCGGGGAGTTGGCTCAGTAGAACAAGTGCTCCCTGGCAAGGGCCTAAGTTCAATCCCCAGTTCCGGAAAAAAAAAAAAAAAAAAAAGATTCACATACACAGCGAGAAGGAATGACTTCTGTCTATGAAAACTATGTGAAAGTACAGGATGGAAGCTCCCACTGTGGCATCACCCTGCGCTCAGAGCTTTGGCTTTGGTAGCACTTCTGATGTCGGAGCTGTGGGTTAGCGTGCTGAGCCTACATAAAAGTTTGTTACTGATGGCAACTGCACCTACTGGGTGCTGAATGTAAGGACACTGATATCCCTGAAGACGACCTCCTCCAAAAGGCTCACATCAACAGAAGCAGAAGTCAGAGGGATCCCTCTGGCTTCAGCCACATGAATAGCTGGGATTATAAACCCGCTTCCCTGCCACATTCAACAATAACTTTTAGGGAATGGGGCTGTGGCATGTTTTAAAGGTTTTATTACAGGCCAGAAGAACAAAGGCTAAGATCCTATATTTGTGAGGGGCAGTAAGTACAGCCGTGGGACCTTGTAGGTCAGGTGATCAGAACACACAGTGGCTGGGGAGATGGCTCAAGGAATAAGCGCTTCCCTGGCAAGCACAAGAGCCTGAGTTCAATCCCTGTCCATAAAAAAAGAACAAGAACACACTGGTCACCCTGTCCCCCACATGCTATGCGCTGATTTCAGTCGCTGCCAGGCCGCTCACTGGACTCATCACTAAGTGTGGCTGTAGCCCACCAAAGGTGGACTGTGCTGTCAGTGGCCTACTGAACCAGTACGTGAGAGCACAGCTCTCCTGTGGTCAGCACCATGGCCTCAGGCTGCTGCTGGAGGCGTACAGGTGGGCAGGGGGCTGACCTCTGGATGACGTTCTTTTTCTTCCTAATGGCCTGTCGCAGCGGCTCCCGGAGGGTCACCTGGGAGAAGTCTTGCAGGGCAGCATAGACGGTGTGCCGGATGGCGTGGTTGAACACGCTCTCCATTCTGCCCATCAGCACCTGCAGGCCTTTGATCATCGCGATCACCTGCGGGGACAGGGCTTTCAGCAGTGGCAGGGGATGAGGCTGCCACGGGCCTCCCCATGGCTCCCTCCTCCCACCCCACCCCCGCGCCCTTGGTACCGTCCTTTTCAGAGCAAAGGCTCAGCACTGTTCTAGGTGCACCTTGCCGAATTGCTCTGACTCACACGCCCCCTTATCCATCTCTCAGAAGGAGAAAAGGAAACAAACTTTTCTTCTAGCACTCTGGGAGGCTGAGACAGAAAGATCAAAGAGCTATCCAGCCTGGGTAACCTACTTACTTACTAAGCCCCTGTCTCAAAATAAAAAGGGTTGGGTATGTAGCTCAATATGGAGGACCTGGGTTCGATACTCAGTACCACCAAAAAACAAAAAAGATTCAAGAAAGCAACTATGATAACAGCGTGAAAACAAGGGAGACACAGGACTCCACACCCACTTCCCTTGTTAAGCAAGGACGGCACAGTGAATCAACGCCACAGCAAGGGCCTTGAAGAGGGTGGAGTGGCTAGTCCAGCCTGTGCCTGAGGCCCGCTGGGCTGTGCTTCCCCCAGCTGCTGAGGTTTCTTCTTCCTTGCTGCCTGCTGGCAGCACACAGGCTGGAGCCTCAGGTTCGCAGAATGACGGTTGCTTGCTCTGTGGCACAGTGCTCCTGTGAAGACAGCCCTCCCTGTGCAGGCTGACTTCCCTTTGAAGAGTTTTGGGCTGTTGCAGGGCCTCAGCATATGATAAATCTTCCAACATGGATGAGCACGTCCATAGCAAGACATTCGCCTCAGAAACACCAGGGAAAGGCTTAGCTTTTTTCTTTAGGAAACTTCAAAACAATAAATTGGTTCACTGGAATCCTTTAGTTTTGTACCAGCATAAACTCAATTATCCAAAGAATTCAAGCTTTTACACTGAGCTGCACCCTCCTGCCTAGTTCTTTGTTTGTTCTTTAATTCTGAAAAAGGATATAAGTTGCTAAATTGCCCAGGCTGGGCTTGAACTTGGAACTCTCCCACTCTGGCACCCTGAGTGCTGAGATTACAGCGTGTGTCACCACATCCGGCTACAGTTAGTCTTTTACTGTGTCTACCTGGGAAACTGATGACTTCATGTTAATGGTCTCATGGACAAGGAACAAAATGTAAAGGGAATTTCTGTTTTACAAAAGCAAATGGGGAAAGTGAAGCTGTAAGTGCTCCACATTCAAATTTATGGAAAGCGAAGACTGACACACCTAAAGTAGATTAGTGCCTAGATGCATCAGGAGAAAAAAGAGAATGAGAAAAATCATCTAATTATCATCATGCATTTACAAAATATATACCCCTAATGTAGAAAAGAAATATCTAAAAGAAAAAAATCAGCAAAGCACACAGGGACGTACTTGAGAGTGATTCACAAAGACACAGCTGCTAAGCACACAACCGGCCGGCCCGCCTGCCTCAAGCCTTGAGGGTCAAGCTGGGAAGAAGCATGGACAGCCACAGCTGCGTGGACAAGGCACAGCACAGTCTGCACAGGCCCACGGGGCACAATGCACCACTGGGGCCCAGACCCAAGACCAGGGGGTGGAAGCGACCAGAAAGTGGCTCGAGATGCGGTCAGTGGTGCTCAGCAGGCACCAGGACAACTCAGTGGGAAGGGTGCTCTCTCCAACCAGTAGCTACTGCCACATATGTGCTGTGGTCACCACAGTGACTGAGGGCTGCTGCTGGGCAGGGGAGATGGCTCAGTGGAATAATTGCTTTCCTGGCAAGCACAAGAACCTGAGTTCAAACCCCAGTTCTGCAAAAAAAAAAAAAAAAAAAAAAAAAAGAATTATGGCTAACCAAGACAGCTGGTCTCTGTGCTCCTGGCCAAGCATCTGAGCCGCTACAGCTGGCCCCCAGGCCCTGCATGCTCACACAGCGGTCACCAGTAAATCTGGACACGGAGGCTTCTCTGGTCGGCAGCACCAGGCACGCCGTTACACATTACCTCAGGGACAACCGAGGGCCCTGCAGCCCACTGAGGGGACAGCATGAAGGCTGCACCCTGGAAGCACCTTCGGCCTCTGCTGTTTTTAAGTCTGTGGGTTCTGCTGTAATAAGGTGTAACAACTACTAAATCCTGTGAGTTCCAGAAAAGCCCTAATGAGCTTGAGGGTGGTCCTAGAGACACAGACACAGCCCTTCCTGCAAAACCTTTAACAAAAGTAAATCAAAGTGTGTCATTTATTTAAATAAGGAGGCAGAACTATAAAATTCCAGAAGAAACAGTGCATCTTTGTGACTTGGACTACAGGACACTTTCTCACACTGACATGAAACGGACAAACAGCAGAAGAAGCAGGTAAACTGAACACCACCAAAATTAAAAACTCTCATGCTTAAAAAGGTCCCCATCAACACTGCTGCACTCCTGTAATCCCAGCACTCTTTTGAGTTCAAGGCCACCCTGGACTACATACTGAACCTTGTCAAAAAAACATAAGAAACCAGGCCAGCGAGATAGTTCAGTGGAATAAGTGCTTCCCTGGCAAGCACAAGGGCCTGAGTTCAATCCCTGGTTCACCAAAAGAAAAAACGTAAGAAACCAAGACCCTCATTAAGATGGCAAAAGGAGAGATTAAAGCTGGTGGAGAAAAGCCCAGTAGCAAAATACACCCTCTCAGGAGCCGGAATGAAACACCTGTAAAATGATGTGGCCAGAGAACAGAAGAGGCCGACCTCTGAGGACTAGGAAGGAGCTGTGAGGATGACCAGAAGCTGCAGAGCGCTGGAGAGATACAGCACGACGCCAGAACAGAACAAGGTGCAAGGAAAGGTCGCTCTGAGGTGCCCGGCTCTGGTGGTGGAAGGGAAACCCAGCAGGGCCGCAGCTCCAGGGAAGCAGCAGACTAGGCCGGCAGTGCCAGCTCAAGAGAGGCCCACACAGGTGCCAACTGCAGGAGCATGTGGCTTTACTCCAAAAGTGACTCCTGTAAGCACACTAGGGTTGGAAAAGAAGCGCAGTGCGGTGCCCGCCATATTTGAGAGTTTAATCAGAAGCCACTGTGGGAAGGGGTTGTTTAAGACTGAGCCACAGAACAACCACACTGTGTTTCTGAAGTATCCTGGTGACAGGAAGGGAGATGGCCACAAGACAGTTGTGGGGCGTGTGGAGTGGACATAATCCCTTGGCAAGCTTAAGCCCAGGCTGGGAGTGACACAGGGGCTGGCTTTCTGCGGTGAGAAGCCAGGCTGCTCCGGTGTGACCTTCCAAGGAGGCTGTACCTCAGTGCTGGCTTAAGTCCAACTTGAGCCCTGCCTCGCTACCTACATTCAACATGGAACTCGGTGGTATGTTTGCTTTCTCTCCCACCTACAATGTGAGTAGACACACCTTGGCTTGGAGCGTTGCCACAGCCTGGGCTGTATGGACAGAGGGGCCCCTGGGGCGAGGGCACCCCACAAATCTATGGCTGGAAAGCAGAGAAAGCAGTGACTCAATGCACAGAGACTGTCAGCCTCCCAAGCTCTGGGATCACAGGCACGCACCCTCACTCCCAGTCTCAGTAGCCATCTCAGCGCACACTGGGGGTGGGGCCGGCACTGCATGTGATGCCAGGGATCCATTCCACAGGATGGAAGCTGAAGCTGCTGGAATAACTGCAGTGCTGGGAGAAAAATCGCTGACCAACCTCGACCAGTCAGAAAGGCAGGGCACAACCCAGCAACCATGCACAAAGACATGAACCTGGAGCCCGACTCACTACCCCACTTCTTAACCTGGGGACTGCAGTACAGCAGACCCTGAAAACTCTCGTTCAAAGACAGAGCAGGCTTTACACTCATTTCAATCTTTTTTATTTTCTATTAGGTCTTCTGAGATTCTGAGGGGTTTTTCTTCCCCCTCTCTTTTTCTTTTTTAGATAGGGTTTCATGATGCAGCCCAGGCTGGCTTCAAACTCCGAGTGATTCCGCCACCTCAATCTCCTGAGTACTGGGATTACACCTCATCTTTATTCTTATTTTTCTTGTTTGCTCTTTTATGCTATTTTTACCTAAGTCTTTCCATTTTCTTTTACTTCTTAAAAAAAACTCTTCATCTTACTTCCCTCTCTTTGTCATCTTCTTTTATTTTTCAAATTTTATGATCCCTGGCGCCACATGAAGTGCCGGCCCCACCCCCAGTGGGCGCTGAGATGGCGACTGAGACTGGGAGTGACGGTGCGTGCCCGTGGTCCCAGAGCTTGGGAGGCTGACAGCAGAAGGGTCACTGCGTGTCCCTTCTATGTGGTAAGACCCTGTACTAAATGCATTACAAAAGAATTAAAAAATTTAGTTCTCACTTTTATGTGTCCCACCCATTCCATCTTCACTAGTACAACTAAGCAACTAAGCTGTCTCTCGTCTGTCTGTCTCTGTCTGTCTGTCTGTCTGTCTGTCTGTCTGTCTCTCTCTCTCTCTCTCTCTCTCTCTCTCTCTCTATATATATATATATATATATATATATATATATAATTTATTTATTTATTTTGCAGAACTGGGGATTGAACTCAGACCATCTACTGAGTTCTACTGAGCCATCTCCCTGCCACCATTTATTAATATTTAGATATTTGGTTAACTCTTGCTATTATTGTTGAATTATTTTCTGCTGTTAGTGGTGGTATACTGTATCTAGTAGCTATATACTGTATGTCAATATTTGCTTTATCTTACCCATCTTTTGTATGGCTAAGGGTTTGTTACAGTAGTAGATCCTATTGGTTTTTTTGGCATGTCACTAGCCAGGCTATCTTTGACTACTGCTGCTGATTTTGTTGTAATTGCCAGGTGACATAGTTATTGTTATTAGTTGGTTTTTACTGGATGGCAACATTTGGCTTGTCTTTGAATCATCAATAACACTGTGACTCTGCTCTGGGAAACTCTGCGGGGCCAATTACACGGCACTCACCTCTCAAATGAATGGCTGGCTCCACTGTGGAGGCAGCCACACCCAGAGTAATCACAGACATAAACTAAAGAGATCTCCACACCAGCAACAAAGCTTTCCAATATAGGGGACCCCAGACTCTAACAGACACACACTGAAGAACATAAAACACCCTAGAAACACAAGAACACAAGGCAAAGTAGACAAACTCCAAAACTCCCAATTCCCCCACATCTGATCCATGGGGTAAGGATGGAGAGGAGAGGAGACCAAAAGCCACAGCTGTTATTCAAAATGATAAAAGAAGAGATGAAAAAAGAAACAGATTCAAGTGTTGAACAAGTTCAAGGGAGATTTAACTAAACTGGTAACAGATTTAATAAACAAACTGATCAGTTTGTAGAAGACACCAATAAGAAGATAGCTGAACTAAAACAAAACAAAACATGAATAACCACCTGAGTGATGCACTGGAGTTCATGAAAAGACAGCAAATAGGGGCTGAGGAGATGGCTCAGTGGAATAAGTGCTTCCCTGGCAAGCGCAAGGGCCAGAGTTCAATCCCCGGTTCCACGAAAAAAAGAAAAAGGACAAGACAGCAAAGAGAAATTCAGGAGATTAAGAATTCTGCTGAAAGCATAGGCAACAGAGGTGACCAATGTGAAGACAGTGTCATAGCTGGAAGGGCAGGTTGGTGCCACTGGCCATGTAGCCAGACAACTTAGAAATAGTGGAGAACAGGAAGAGTGGATCCAACAGCTGCCAGACAATGTACAAAAGACTAATCTAAATTGATTGGGATCAATAACAAATCAGAAGACAGCACAAATGGCATAAACCTGTGTAGAAATAGTATCAGGGGTATTGGGGAGATAGCTCAGAGGCAAAAGAACCTGCCTGGCCAGTGCAAGGTCTGGAGTTTGATTCCCAGTACTGCATGCCACGCTGGCCCCGGAACTGGGCGCGGTGGCATATGCCTACAATCCTAGTGCGAAGGAGGATGAGACAGGAGGACTGCTGCTAGCTCACAACCAGCCTGGGATGGGTAGCCAGACCCTGTCTCAAAACAGAGAGAAGGGGAGAGGAGGGAAGGGGAAGAGCATAAAATGGGGCTCTGGGGTGCAGCCTAGGGGAGACCCCTCAGTATTACAGAAAAGAAAAACCAAGAGAGGAAAATAAAGGAAGAAAGCAAGGTGAAATGGTGCTGCTACTTTGGGAGACTACCAGGTAGGCTCTTAAAACGTTACCATGTGATTCAGCAAGTCTACTTCTAAGAGTGTAATCCATAGAAATAAATATCTGTATCTGTATAAAGGCTTGTATATAAAATTCATGGTGTCACTGTTGTTCACAATAATAAAAGACGGAAACAATCCAAATGCTCATCCTCCGAAGGATAAATAAATGTGGTACTGGACACTGAGCAGCAAGAGGGAGAAAACACCCATAACGGTGAGACAGTTCAGCGGTCTACAGCGCCTGCTTCAGCAAGCTTAGGCAAACACGCAGGGGACGGTGCTTCAGTGCCAGGCACAAGTGGCTGAGCCAGCACCCCAAGAAAGGAAAGACCCCGCCTGTGTGACCCTGGAATCACTGCGTACCGTGAGAGCTGCTGGTCACAGAGGGCCACCGGTGGCTTGGCCTGCTACAGTCTGGGCAGGCGAAGCTGCAATCGGAAGGCAGAGTGGTAGCCACCCTGGGCAGCGACTAGTGAGGCCCAGCTGGCTAGGAGCACGTGCTGCCCAGTTTCAGTAACTCCGAATATACCAGAGCACTGGGTTCTGCACTAAATAGGTCAGGGAGATGGTGTGTGGTGGGGGTGGGGGTGAGGCCGTACTATGGAAGCCTTCAGGTCAAATCAGCAAAAGGTAAGAAGTTAAAAAGATAAATAATTCTACTACCTAGTGAAAAAATTATGCTTCGAAAACCATTCTAATACACAGGGGAGAAGCAGCCATGGTGGGGGCAGCAAACCCCCAGGAAGAGACACACAGATCCCCTCGGCAGACTCTGCCATGCACCAGCAGGAAGCCAGCCACAGCTGTTGTGAGGCCCAAGCGTGAGGACGGACGCAGAGTGCACAACGAAAGTGAAGTGCAGAAGTGTGCCGGCGCTCTCGAAAGACCCACAGGTCAGTTAGATCCCGGGAAAATTCCCAGCAGGCCTCACTGTGGGATGTCAAAGCTAAGCTGCTGATGAAAACACACAGGACAAGAATAGGCAAGGAGCTGTTTCTTTTTATCCTCTCCTTCCTTCCTTCTTTCCTTTTTTTTTTTTTTTCAGCTTTTTGAGACAGGGCCTCACTCTGTAGCTCAGGCTGGCCTTAACTCGCCCTGTAGCCAGGTTAGCCCTGAATGCGTGGCAGTGCTCCTGCCTCAGCCTTCAGACTGCAGGCTGTGCCACCAGGACCAGCTACGGGGCTCTTCAAGTAAGCAGAAACATACGCTTCACCACATGTGACTATAAAGCCATCACGCGGCACAGGGAGGACAGCGAGCTCATCAAAGTCAGCTTCCAGTGAACTTCAGATGTCAACGGGAAAGGCATGGTAGTAAAACATCCTGAAGACGATGCAAAATAATGCCTGCACGACCTTAGGGACCGCAAGACCACAGGGACTGCAAACATAACAAAAGAAATGGGCTGAATCGAGGGCCTCTGTCCCTTAAAAGGCCCAGGAGAAGGGATGGTCATTGCAGCCGCACACAGCGAGGCAGCACACACGAGGGTGAACAGCACAGTCTGCTGTGTCCCTCTTCTGCCAGGACAGAGCAAGCACATTGTGTCCCCAGACCCAAGAAAGACTGTTCTGGGACCTGCGCAGGAACGTGAGCAGGGACCACGGACACTTCCACCTGTGCCTGTCTTACATGTGGGACTGCTCTGCCAGGCTCAGGCAGCTGCACACGTGCAGGCAATGACACAAAACAAGAATTTTATTCAAGGTTTTTCCATGAATCAGGGCGAGGCCAGAGTCACAGGAGCCGGGGGAAGCAGACGAAGTTCTCACCTCGACCAGGGCAAACTTCTCCTCGCTGGTGTAGTTGTAGCGGGTGGCGCGCTCGTACTCCTCGGCGTTGTCAGGGCAGTCCTTGTTGGAGTACTTGTCTGTCGGGTGCACCAGCTTCCAGGAGTACTGGTGAGGACAGAGAGAGGCACCCCTGAGGAACAGACCCAGGTCTGGTCTGACACATGAAGCACGGCCCAGGCCGCGGACAGGTGGCCTTTGCCAAACCCCATACACCCAGTGCCCACCGCACAGGGGCAGGCACCAGCCATCTAATCTCGGGCTGAGGTGAAACACCGGGCTATAAGGTACTGAACATCTAAGACCCCAGGCAGCCCACCACCATTTAAAAAAGAATTTGCCTCTCAAATGCTCATGTGATTTTCCCATTAGCTAATTCTTCTCTGCCCAAAATAAACCCCAAGGGAATAACTATTCAAATCTGTAGATGGACGAGGAACAATTCCCCTAATATTAAGAGAGACTGACAGCTAGAGCTGTTGTTCTGAAAAGAATTACAAAATAAATAAAACAGAATTAAAGACCACCACAATGGCACAAATTTAGTTCTGTCACTGTTTTAAAAGATGAGGTCTTTATTTACATCACATAAGCAAACCGTACTGAATCGCCTTTGGATGCATCATGTTAGAATTTCTTGGACCACAGATAAAAAAAAAGTGATTCATTCTGGACCTACTGACCAAAGTTAAAACAAAAAAATATGCATCATTTTGCCACATCCTCCACACACAAGCCTTGGGGCATGGCTGGGCGCGTGGCCACCTGCATTCTCAGCACACCTGGGCGCCAGCACCTACCACCTCCATCACATGTGCGCTCCACTGGGACAGCAGCTGCAGGCCCTGCAGCGCCAGGTCGAAAAGCTTCCGGTACTCTGCGTCTGTTTTCTGGGTGTCCTGGCGCCCCGACCCCGTCACCACCTAGGCACATGGGCTTGGCATCAGGTGTGAGGTGGAAAACCACAGACACAGTCACCCTCCCATCCAGCAACGCACGCTGGGACCCTACCCGCCACACACAGAAGGAATCCAAAATGCGAAGAAGATCTGGATGGGTGTGTCTGAAAACAGATGTGCAACAGACCAATGAGTGAATGAAACTGTCAAGTGTCAGTGAAAAAGATCCAGGCACCATTTCAGGTCCACTACAGTGGTGGGATCAAAAGAAAAAAAGAATGAATAGACCTCAGTAAGTGCTGACGACGTGCGGAGAGCAGAGACCTCTCGCGCGCTGGTCAGCCAGTCACTCTGAGACCAGCCTGGAGGCAGAGCTAAGCCCTGACCCAGCTGCTAGTGCTGCTCCTAGGCAGCTACCAGGAGGATCTCAAGCTGCGTCCCCTGGAGCTCACACACCCACGTCCACAGCAGCAGCTGCCAACCGAGCTGGAGCTGTTTATCAGAGACAAGCAGGCTGCCGGACACCCACACAACAGATTATTTTTCACCGAGAAAAAGACACGGAGAAACCAATGCAAACTTAACAGAAACACTGTTCAGTGGTACTGAAGTGAAAGAAGCCATCAAAAAGGCCCATGGCACGATCCTGTTTCCATGAGACACCTGGATTAGGCAAAGCCACGAAACAGACAGCAGACAGCACTGGCCTGGAGGGCAGGAGTGGGGACTACGGGTGGGGAGCTTTCTTCTGGGGCTGTGGAAAATGTGTGGCAGTGGACAGGGCGATGCAGTTCAGCCCAGGGACATAGCAAAGCCTTCTTTTAGTTGTATAACTTCCACAGGTGCATCATACATATGCAAATTATATCCCCAAAAGATGTTAAAAATACACTGAGCAAAGGGTTCAAAGGTAAGCTTTTTTCTTCTTATTTAAGCTATTATCCAGGCAAGGTGATGCACACCTGTGATACTAGCACCTGGCAGCGGAGGCAGAAGAATCACTGGGAGTTTGAAGCCAACCTGGCTACAGAGCAAGCTCAAAGCCAGGCTGACCTGCACCACGAGATCTGTCTCAAAAAGACCCCCCAAAAAATCATCTTAAAAAACTATGTTATGTACACATACCAACTCCTCAAGAGGAATGTAACAACTATAAACTGCAAACATGTACTAATAAAAATAAAGCCTTTATTGAAAGAAAAAAAGAACGACCAAGAAATAAAATAAGCCAGGAAACATACACTGGAAAAAGCACTTCTTGGGAGAATACAACCCAGCCTGAAGCACACAGCAAGACCCTCTCTCAAAAAACAAAAGAAAAGATGACGTTCCTTTTCTTTCCTGAATGTCCTCCCTCCTCAACTCCTACCTGCTTGAAACCACAGTAATGACCAGGAGATGCCACTTAATGGTTCTTTTTCTTGTCATTAAGAATCCTGTGTGTGTGTGTGTGTGTGTGTGTGTGTGATACAGCAGGGGCTGCACCCAGGCCTTGCACACCCCAGACAAATGCTCTACTGCTGAGCTGTACCCAACACTATTTTCTTTCTTTCTTTCTTTTTTTTTTTTTTTTTTTTTTTTTTTATTTTAGAAAAGGATCTACAGGGTGTTCAGGGTCTCACTACTAGCTTGTACTCATAGTGATCCGCCTGTTTACAGCCTCCACAAGCTGGTACTACAGGGGTATGACACCACAGCAGGACCCAGGATTGAACACGCCCCCCCCACCCCCAGCCCATGCCTGCATGCTAGCACTTTAATCACTGAGCTATTTGGCTGGCCCTTGTTTTCACTTTGTGCAACTGAACAGATGGCCACAACACTCAGTTCACTGCCCTGTCAATGAGTGCTTCAGAAAGTACTTAGGTTTGCTAAGTCAATGCTCAAGTGCAAAGAACTCAGCGGCCTGGGACCCATGCCTACCTCACTGTTGCTGTGGCGTGCCAGCTCTGAGATGAAGCGCATGTGGTCCTCGCGGATCTGGATCATCTGCTCACAGATGTTGTACTGTGGGCTGCTGCCCGAGGATGTGCAGGTCCACCTGGTGGGAGGGAGCCATATCATGCAGCCGCACCAACGCAGCACCAGGGTCGCTGCAGGGCAGCCAAGGCCACTGTGCATGGCTCCAGGACTCAAGGGCTTAGGTGAAACAGGAGATTATGCAACCAGGGACCACCTGAGGCCTGTAACGCCACAGTGCTCACTGGGGTGCTCTATCTCAGCTCACCAACTTCATGCTTGCCACGATTCTGGTCACAGCAAGCCAGAATCACGAACGGCATCTGCAACCAGAACCGTGGAGAGGCTTAAAGTCACCAACCACAGTACAACTATATTCTGGCCTTTATAGAAGAGACCAGTTGGCCAAGATGCAACTTTCTCAAAGCTGTGGTTGAATGGTGACCACAGGTTAGCTGCAGGCATAAGTCAAAGAAATGCAGAGATGCAATGGGCTACACAGATGTACAACAAAGATGATGTGACAGGCTTGGTGGTGCACACTTGCAATCCCAGCAATGAGGAGGCTAAAGCAAGAAGACAACTGCAAGTTGAGGCCATCCTGGGCTACACAGTGAGTGCAAGGCCAGCCAGGACGACACAGCGAGACCCCGTCTTAATTCCTCCAAGAAAGAGTACTAAGCATTTTCTATGCATCATCCATAGTAACGAGCAACAGATCTTTGATGGCACAGGTTGACCAGCTTTCTCTGTACCGTGCCAGAGCGTAAGCACTTTAGGACAATGGGCCACCCTGTCCCTGCTTTACAGTCGCCACCAACCGTCATCTTCTGATTTTTAAAGACATCCTTTGCAAAGTGCCAACAACACTCTGGCACCTTGGGAAAGGACATGTGGGCTGACTCAGTCCTCGGGCCACAGGCTGTGTGTGGGCTCTGAGGGCCACACAGATGTCCCTGCGTCTCTCACCAACACAAGCACCCGGCCCTCTCTGCAGTGGGCCGTAAGCGTCAACAGCTCACCTCTGGGCCCGAGTGACTTCTGTGTTCTCAGCCAATGTCCAGAAGGAATTTCTGGGGTAACAGAAATGCTCTAAGTGTGTGCCATGCAGTAAGGTAGCCTCTGACTGGCAAACATTTGAATTGTCACTGTTCTACTAGGAAAATTAAAAATGTACTTTCCAATGAATGCACCAGCTACACAAGTAACAAGGGCAACCATCCTTTCAGACTGCTGGGCGCATCAGCAGTGCTACCACGAGAAGTCAGCAAGCTCTAGGACTGCCAGGGAGACCCTGCAGAGAGCTCTCCTGGGCGTGCTGGTGCTCCCTACCGAGACTTATTCTCCTCGTAGTGGGCGCTGGTCTTGATGTATCTCGCCAGCTCTATCTGCATGTCCCCGAAGAGCGGAACCACCTGCAGCTGCTGTAGCCAAAGGACAGCAAAAGCCAGAATCATTGTTGAGTCATCAAATACACAAGTAAACACAACAGCTAATGCTAATAACTATCTTGAGCTGCACGCTACCTGTGCAAGTCATTTAGTACAAAAAATGTAAACTACTTCTATATTTCACTTTGAAAAGAACAAAATATAATTTAAGAACACACATATAAACTATTCAACCTTGAGAATTAACCTTCTTGTTACATTCATGTTCACTAAAACATGGCTACACCCCCGTATCCCAGCAACAGATGCAGCAGCACCCTGGCTCAGGAGCCAAATCCTTTCCATGAGTTTGGTTGCAAACCGAATTGGACAAGAACTGAACCCAGCTTCCCTGTGGGACCAGCAGTGACCCTAACCGCAGAGTCTCACTCAGTTCTCACCTAATTTAGTTTGCAACCAGACTCGTGGAAGGAATGTGGTTCACATGCTGAGGCAACTTGCAATTATAAAATGAAAGCTTGTAGAGAAACAATCTGCAATAGCATCAAAAGATAGAAATACACATGAATAAAGCAAACAAAGGATATGCAAGGTCCTACCCCTACTGGGTGTGGTGGTACAAATCTGCAAGCCCAGCACTCCAGAGGCTGAGGCAGAAGGATCACTACAAGTTTGAGGCCAGCCTGGGCTCCACAGTGAGTTCAAAGCTAGCCTGCTCTACATGGTATGACCTTGTCTCAAAAAACAAAAATTAAAAAAAAGAAAAATACTGGCTGGTGAGATAGCTCAGCAGACTAAGTGCCTGCTTAGGCAAGCACAGGGACCAGGGTTCAATCCCCAGCACCACATGCTGCACTGGGCCGGTGCCTGCAATAATCCCAGTGCTGGAGAGGCTCAAAACAGGAAGATCAGTATGAATCCAAACTGCGCAGTGAGACTGTACCAAATACAAAAAATGAGAAGTAAAATAAAAAATACTGCCCCCAATTCTAGAGAAAGCTCTCACTGAATGGAACAATACATGTCTCTGTTTTAAATGGCTCAGAATTCTATTTTGTCATGGTGATGGGGTTTGAATGCAGGGTAACAACGTCAGCAGGACTGTACTGCAGACTTGAAATTTACTAAAGGAGTGTCTCAAATGTTCTCAGGACAGAAAGATGGTAGGAGCGTAGCTCAGGAGTGCAGCACCTGCCTGGTGCGTGAGACCCTGGGACCACCAAAGGAGAGACGGAAATGGCTGAGCCATGCCAGGGAGAATACCTTGTGGGTACACAGACTGAAACAATGGGGAAATCGGTGGGGAAAAGAAGAGTAACCGATGCAGAGTGGCACTTCATAAAAGGAACACACAAGGCTAAGAACATGCACTGTACCCCGGGAGATTCCGGCAGCCAACAGCCAGCCCTCAATGGCTCTGTCACAGTCTTCAGGATGCCACCCCCAAGCACAAGGCAGGGGCAGCAGAAAGTCACTCGAATCAGCACAGCCCACAGTTAAGGAGGCTATAAGCAACTATAAGCAAAGCAACCTTGGATACCACTTCCCCCACTGAGCAGGTCTGCCCTAGGCAAAAGCGACCCACCATGGAGTTATCTCCCACATCATGGTAAGTCAGAGTCATCAAAAGCAAATCCACACCATGAAACCCCAAAGAGCACCGCCCCAGGCTCCTGCACAGACATGCTAATCAAACAGTGGGGTGGAGGAAGCCAGCTGTGGGGCATACATGGCACAGTTCTACCTCCATCCAGCTCCACAGGGACAAGCCTCCTGTGGGGGGCAGGAGGGGACGGGGAGCGCCAGAAGCTGCCACACACACCAGGCCCAGCCGCTCCCTCCCACACAGGCATTTCCCAACAGGGTTGACTGCCCAGGGCTTTCCACGAAGCTTCACGCTCCACATGTTAATTGAAAGTTATTGTCAAAAAAATAAAAAAAGTAACTCACCTTGAAGTACTTGTCAATTTTGGACAAGTTTATTCTCTTCTTGGCATCTAATTTATAGATGTTGCTGACGCTCCCGTCCATCAGGTACAGACCGAATCCCATGACCTGAAAGCCACACAAGGCTGTGTATGGTCTGCTGGCCACGCCTCCCCCACATGGACACACCCACCACAGTGGGAGCCCAGACTCCCAGTGCACCCCTCTGCAGGGCATTTCCCAAAGCCTAGCAGAGGAGCTGTCCATCCAGCTAAGTCCATCCCTCACAGGCACCGTCTCCCAAGGCTGTCTCAGCCTCTTGCCAGGACACCAACCCCAGCACCAACTCTTGCTGCAACTGAGAATTATAGGGGCTCCCAAATCCACCACCAGTCCTAGCCTTTACAGCTCATGCTACACCTACTCAAATCAGGTGCCAGGATGGAAAAAGCACGGCTCCTAGAAGACCGGGAATAAGGATGGGCAGATGCACTACCAGGGCGAGCACTCACCAGCCAATGCAACGTCAGTCGCAGGGCCCAGCTCCCCACGAGAGTGGTGCGGCATTAAGCTGCATGGTTTTTATACAAGCTTCCTCTCACTTAATATCCCACATCCCCAGGCAGATCTTTAAAACTGTATCACTAAGCTGCACTTTGAAGGCTGCCTGTCTGCTGCTCTGAATGCAAGCTTTCCCCTCACTGAAGTCACGGAGACTGTGGCGGGCTTCCGGGGCAGGATGCCAGCCTCTCCTGAGGAGCACTGTCGTGCAGACTTGCCCCATACGGACTAAGCTTCAATGCAGGTGCACACCTGCACTGCTCCTGGGGCCTGGCTGGGGCTCATGAGCGACACAGTGCAGCTACCCCACTCCCACCACCACGGGGCCCCATGAGGGAGGAGGCCTGAGGCCAGGGCACAGGACACCCAGCTAAGGGTCAGCTGGGCTCCCACACATAGAGGTGCGGTGTGGAGACAGGGATGGGGAGCTGTCCACTCATCTGCCCAGTGTGAGAAATGCAGTTAAAATCCTCGCCAATCGGAAGCAGGATGTTGATCAAGAACAAAGAATGTGCTGTTCCCACGAAACTGTCAAATGCTCACAGAGGCTTTGGGAGGTGACTGGGTCGTGGGGCCTGTTATTTAGCAAGGGCACATTATTCCACAGCAGAAGGTGCAGCTGGGAGGCGGGGCCTGCTGGAAGGGTCTGAGCTTCCTGCAGGCCCATCCCTCGGTGACCAGAACCACTCTCCTCCAGGAGCCACTCTGCGAGGCCGCCCTGCATGGGCAAGCTGACCATAGACTTAGCTGTGAGAAAAGGAAGCCTCTCTTGTGTGCTGCAGGTATCAGGTACTGGGCCTCAGCAAGGAGCATGTGACAGTAGCAAGTCTACTATTAACATATAATGCACACACCCTCCCTTATTACTGTATTCTGCACCCTTGGATTCAATGCTCCACAGACTGAAAACAGTCCAAAACAATGTTTGCATCCAGAATTTGTATGAATAGAATGTTTCTGTTCACCATTCCCTAAGCAACACAATGCAATAACTTTTGTGGCATGCCGACACATCAGAGATGATTCAAAGCACATAGGAAGGGGCCCAGAGGTAGCTCAGAGGACTAAGCGCCTGCCTGGCAAGTGCAAGGACCTGAGTTTGATCTCCTGAGTTCAATACCGGGGACCACATGTCATGGCAGCCCTGTGCTGAGCCAACCACTGAAACCGGTACTGGGATCGAACCCGGGTTCTTGTGCTTGCCAGGAAGGTGCTTAGACCACCAAGCTATCTCCCGGCCCTCTACACCTCTATTTAAGGCGCTTGAGGACTTGTATTATTCTTTGCCTCTGGGGTACCAATCTCCCAAGGAAATTGAGAGGCAATTGATTGATTTCTAGATGCCGTATCTCTTAACAAGTGAAGCCGTACACAACCTCTGATAAAAGCAGCTCAATGCTGAGAAAGTTTGCCCAAGACCTCCTGGGCATGAGCTCCTTCCCGGGCGGGGCACATCACGGCTGTGCTCAGCAAGCTGTACTCAGCAGGGATGGGGTTCCCATGACAGCACAGAGGGGCAAGCACGCATTCGCCGCTGCGTTCTCCCACACACACGTACTTTGAGCAGCATGTGTTTCTCACTGGGCGTCAGGTACATCCTGTTCTCGTAGCAGTCCACACACAGGTTCACAATGTCTGCCAGGAGTTCCTCATAGCCAGAAATGACCTCAAGCTGTTGCTGTAGAGACTGCGAGACAGAGGGAGCTGGTGCCGCCACAGCCCACTCCTGCCCCGGGGTCCCCGCCCACCCTGGACAAGCCTCACCTGTGTGATCTTGTTGTGATTGGCCAGGAACATGGACAGATTCTGCGACTCCTGAATGGACTGGGGGTCTGCCATTTTACGGAGAAACTGAGCAGCCCTTGAAGTGGAAAAAATTATTGCCAAAATGGCAGTAGCACCAATGTGCTAATAAATTATAAGAAAGAATAAATGAAACCTGGACAGAACAGGAATCCCCAAGGCCGTTCATCTGCCAAAAGGTGGACTGTCCACAGAAGCCCGCGAGGCGCTCAGGCCCCTGAGGGGCTCTAGCCCCTGGCCCGGAGAACTGCGTCCCACCAGGACACTCATTCCCTACTGCCTTCAATGGGCTCCTGCACTAAAGATGCTTACCCAGCTAGGGACATGGCTCCCGGGCCCCAGGCCTACGGCCCGTACCTCCCACGATGCCCGCCCACAAGCCCTCCATGGCTCTCTGCACAGAGTGCTCCAGCCGCCATCCCCTTCACAAGGAGCACCATCCTCAGCCACACTTGGGGGACCACGGCCCGGGCTGTCCAGCTGAGGCCCTGCGCTGCCTCCACTGAAGCTCAGATGTGGCCTGAGGAGCGGGACTGCAGCGAGAGGAGCGCTCCAGCAGAGCCTGGGCTCTGAGTGGTCTGCAGAGTGGGGTGGAGGTGGGTGGGCCACCTGTGCACCCAGGCTGCACCCCTAAAAGGATCAGGGTTCAACTAAAGAAAAGTTGCCACAACAAAGGCTAGCCACACACCCTAAGTTCATGTCTTCAGCCCTTCTTCCTTACAAACAAGCCTGGCGTGTCCCTGAGGCGGCAGTGTACGCCTCACCTCCCTCAGGGTCAACTGCGGCTGGGTAACCCAGGGCTAACCCGAGCACAGGGAGCACAGGATCGCCAGCAGATGAAGGGCACTCAGAAGGTCACTTTCAAGGTAGAGTACAGCCCTTCTTTCCTCCTTCCTGTTCACTGGAATGCAGAAATGACAGCTTGAGCTCAAGCAGTCATTTTGGACCATGAAGCAACACATAAAGATGGCAGAGCAGGCGACAGGAGCCATGGACGTCCACACAGAGCTTGCTACTTGGCAGCAGACCACCTGACTCAAGGAAGAGGAAAAAACTATGACCTTGGTTAAGCTACTACCTCCATGGGTTTAAAAAATGGTACACAGGCAAAGCCAGTATTAGATGATTCAAAAATAGCCCTTGCCTTCCTCCACAAGTTCCCTTCACGGATCTGAACCCTGGCTGAGGAAGGTACGGAGGACACTCGCTCCTATCCGTCCTCCTCAGGCCTCACCACAGCCATGTGGATGGCTGTCCTGGCAGCTATGCTCAAGAGAGGCTGTGCCAGCCACTCCTGGGAAGTTGCAGAAAAGCACAGAGCCCTGCACACCCTGCAGGGCGAGCACTGGCCCGGTTGGTGGGCTGCAGCGTGGGAGGGGCACAAGGAGACAGTGAAGGAGCCCCTACCCAGCAGTGCCCTCGTCAGCCTGTTTAGGGACTAAGCTTGGGGACAAGCAGCTTCTGCTCTGCTAAGAGCAGAAATGTGATGCCAGGATCAACTGTCCACCCACAGAGCCTTTAAAAAGGTGGAGGAGGCTGCTTGAAGTCACAGCGGATCATGTGTGCAGCTGGGCATTGGCACCAGGCCTGGGGCTGAGCTGGCCCTGGCTCTGCCCTGCCCCCCCTGGGCCTCGGCCGCAGTCCCCCACCTGGGGCCCCAAAGCGCTGGTCATGAAGCAGAGACAGCTGCGGTCTCTCTGGTCAGTCAGCCCCCAGACTGCGCGGACGCACCTCCAGCTGGCGCAAGATGGCTCAGGCAGAGAACGAATCCCTGTGCTGAGTCTTACTGCAGGGACCTCGCTGCCCTCCCCTGCGGGCTCCTCCTCATCTCAGCCTGGCCAGAGCCCAGGTCAGTGTGGTTAAAAAGACAAGGGGGGTGTGACTCCCGATACTGTGCAAATAAAAGCACATTTGGATGCAAAGTACAAGTCTCTTCCCATTAGATTTTAGAGCATCTTCCTTGGCAGAGGAACAGGTCAACCTCACATTCTTGCTCTGGGCGCAGACTCGGCAGAAAAATGCAGGGAAAGATGCCTGGCCCAGTCACCAGCTGCCCACGGGCGTCAGGGCACACACAGGACCCCCAGCGAGGAACCAAGCCAAGGAGGCATCTCCTGGGACCCCAGGAGATCTCGAGGGATCAGGGAGATAGCTCACTGGAATAAACTTGCCTGGCAAGCACAAGGGCCTAAGTTCAATCCCTGGCTCGGGGGAGGGGAGGGAGGGGGGCAGATCTCGAGAGAGGACTGTCATGAACGCCTGAATGCCTGGGCCCAAGGAGTCCTCTCTGGCCTCCCACTTGATAGTGTGATTGTGCATCCCCCCAAAACAAGGCTGCACCACTGTAGTGGGGGAGGGGGTGAGGCAGGGGAGGGGCTGGCAAGAACTTCACCAGGGACAGACTAAACCTCTGTTCTTACCAGGCAAGGCTCCCCCAAGTATCTCCCTACAGGACTGAAAAGCTCAGCTTGCTGGCTGCTCTTCCAGAAAGTCCTAAACCTTTGAAAAGCAAATTGCCATGAGGCAGGGCTGTTAAAAGACCAGGAAGCTCAGTGACCCAGGGAACACTGGAAAAGACCAGGCCATGTCCACACGCAGTGGTAATGGCGCATGTGCCAGAGACACCATCCCACAAGAGACAAACAGAGTGGGTAGGGTCTGCTCTGAGGGCTGGAGCTCTAAGCCCCAGTGTCCTGGAACTCACCTGCATCCTAGCTAAGCAGCTCCCTGAGCCAGCGCCTCTGCTCATAGCAGGGGCTGTGTCTCTTGGGCCATCCCAGGGCCCTGAACACCTGGAGGGTTCACAGACACCAAAGGGGACCACAATGCCATGGCCCTGCTGTACAAAACCACCAGTCTAGCCCCCAGCTGTCCTTGCACCCCACACTTGGGGTACACATTCACTCACGCCAATCGGAAGGCAACTGCTGCCAGCTGCACACCACTGCATTGCAGAGGTGGGCAGGGCCCCCGCAACGGGCACCCCGTGCACTGGGCTTTAAGCTCACCTCTTGTACGCAGAGTGGTCATTCTTCACGCTGCACTTCATGTTCTTCAGCTCATCCAACACAGCAAACATGTTGATGAACTTGCCCAGCGTGATCAGGTAGGCTTCTGACACAAAGTCCTTCCTCCTCTCGGCATGGCACAGGCGCCGCACCTCACCACAGAAGCGCTCAATGGCGTTCCTCTGAGCAGGAGAACCAGGCGTGAGGGGCATCAGGGACACGCCCAAAGCAAGCCCTGCCCTTACTCCCACTGCTTGGACGTGCCTTAGGCAGCCTTACCACCCCTTCCCAAGGCAGAAGAGCCTCTAAAGCAACCCCTGGCCTGTGCGTCCATTTCCCTAAGTACAAGGATTCTTGCTGGCCATCATGGGGAGGAGACTCGGCAGGGCTGCACTAAACCATCGACCGCAGGGAGGAGCCTGCAGCCTGCATGCTGTCCATTTTTAAGACAAAAGATGTCAGTATGTAAGCTGTTTTCCTAAACTCAGACCTCAGATTTGGACTTAATTGCAGGGTTGGCACCTTGTGACAAATAAGCGGGTTTTGGGTTGCAGGCCTGGGCACTCGACCCTAAAAGGTGCCCATCACAGATTCGTAGTATAGATATTGTGGCTTCCAGAGGCAAAAAACATATTTTTTCCTTCTTGGCAACTCTTAATGTTGAACAAGATTAATCTCTTAATTACTTCTAGCTCCTTCCTTTGCTAAAGGAAAACTACGTCTTTAGACACTTCCGAAAGACTTCTCTAAAGAGGGACCACATCTTCCCCTTATGGCACTTTCGGCCTGATCAAAGGGTCAGGAGGACAAGGCCAGGGCAGGGACCGCAGGAACAATCAGGGCGAGGCTGAGAAAAGCAAACACCCAGAAACCATAGGGACTCGAAGCCCACGCTGGGAGAAAGTCAGAGCGCTGTACTTCGAGCCTAGACAGCGAGTTTCCACAGGAGCTGAGAACGCACTCGGATGGATGGAGAAGAGATGGGCACACTGTGCACCCCAGGCTGCGGCCGCGTCCCTGAGACTGCTCCGCCTGCCGTGACTGGCACGCACTCAACAGGACACCACTAAGGCTAGTTTGCTGTTTTACCTGAAAGTACATAAAATTCATCAGTTTCGTGACCTCTGGCTCGAGGACTTCCACTGTCTTCTCATAAATCTCCACTCTGTTGGGCTGCTCATTACATTTCACCTGTGATAAAGAAACAACCATAAAGAGGCCAAAGTCCACAGGCGGGGTGGGCGTGGAGTGGGGGGCAGTGGGGCGGGGCCTTGCCCCACGGGGTGGGGAAGTGGGGCGGGGCGGGGCACCTGAGGGATGGCCCTCGAGCAGCTCCTCCAGGTGTACAGCATGACGGCGTACTCTTGGCCTTCCTCCAGCATCTCGTTCTGCAGAGCACACAGGGCAGTCAAGGGTGGTAAGGAGTCAAATCACCAACCACCAAAAGGAGGCACCAAGTCACTGACATGTGGACAAAGTACCGCGACTACTGTGGCTGCCCCTGGCGACTTCAAGCAGCCAAGACAAAAGACACCTGCTAGGAAGATGGAGATGAGGTGCGGAGGGGGAACACAACTGCCACACACCCCCATGGCCTCTGTGGGCCAAGTCAGGCGACAGTGGTAGACCACATGGGCGTGCTGGGGCCCCTGGGCGCTGAACGCAGCTGCAGAGCTGAGGCTACGGGCTGGTGGGGGGAGGCGGAGGCGTGTACGTGGCACTGATATTTCTGGTCCCACGGGCCTCCGGGGTAGAGCGCCAGGAGTGCTGGTGAGAAGGGGTCCCAGTGATTAAAGCACAGGGACAGTAACCAGGGGCTGGTTACCGAGGGTCATCACCACTGATCCAATTGCTGACACTAACAAAGTGGACCATATCGCCATTGAAGGTCGATAGCACATTTTCATGAAATCATTTAAGTATGTAATTATAATAATAACAACCAGCTCATTGGAAACCTCACTCTAGGAGCACACCTCAGGTGGGCAGAAGTAACCAACACCTTCGAAACCTGGACCTGTTTTCTCTGGGCCAAAACCAGAGTACTAAGTCTGCAGAAAAAACACAATCCCTTTCTTAGTAAGAAAAGCAAAGACAGTTGCATGGGGGAGCACACAATTTGCTGTTCTTTTTCCTTGCTGCACAAGCAAGACAATACTGTGCCCACCCCCACTGTGTGGGCCCGGGCAGCCTTACCATGCTGGAGTGCACGGTTGCCTGTTCGATGTATCGTGCGATGCCAGTAACAAATGCATTCCTGTCTTCAAAGTTAGTGTTGAAGTTTGGCTGAATGGAAGAGAAATGCCACCTAGGTGAGGTCAGGGCCCAGCCGGCCGCCCAGAGGCCCTGGTGCACTGGCACCCACCTGGTACAGCAACGAGGATGGTGGTGGCTCGATGCAGGGCTGCTGGTCAGGCAGAGGCAGCTCCTCCAGGAGGTCCACATTGGACAGCGCATCCTCCAGTGTCACCTGGGCCGCCATGCTGGCACAGGATGGAACACAGAGCCCCTGTTCTGAGGAAGCCAGACAGCTTTGCTGAGGGGGTCCCTGGACTCCTGGCCCCCTTCCCTTCTCCCTAGGGCCTGGCATGTGATCCACGCAATCATGGCCCCTTGCAGGCATAAGGTTGAAGCCAGGAGACTGGGAAAGTTAAACAGGTAGGGCACAAGTCCTGAATAGGCAATTTAAAGTAAAATAAAAGTCAGGCATACATGAGTTAGTATACCAAACCAGACCATCAGGGCTTAAAGACCTGCAAGTGCAAAGAACAAACAGGTCTCTAACCAGACAGGGACCTTGGCAAAAGTGAAATGCAAATGAAACAGTGGCACTCAGCTCCAGCAACCTACGCTGCCTGCAACCAGCAAGATGCCTGCCTCCTTCCTTGACGCCCGCCTTTCAGAACACCCCTGTCTGCCCTGCAGAGAGCCTTTTAGTCCTTCTAATAAACATACACTTGGCCATTCCTCACCACTTGCTGCTTGCTGTTTTGTCAACTTCAATCTTCCTTGCCCCAAAACAAGGACCCAAGAGCTGGAGGACCCCATTACGAGAGACCTCTCTGGGAGCATTCAGGCCAGCAGGTATCATGGGGCAGGAAGCAAGGCCATACCTATGCCAGCACTTGCTGCCATCTGCCCATATCCACACTGCTCACAGCTGCTGGCACCGGGGCTCAGGAGGGTCTGAAGGAACACACACACACACCCCACACCATACCCCACCCCCCTGGCACCTCCAATCATGCTGGGAACTGTGGGCTTTGCCGAGCTGTTGCAGCCGAGGAGCCACCATGTGGGCTGGGAGAAGGGGGCACTGGGGCAGCCCATAGGCACGCAGGCAGGTGCTATCTACTTGCACAGGCTCAGTGGGTGGAGTCAGCACTCCATTGCCATTCACTGCACCTGCGCTGACCCAGCTGCAGACTGGAGGGGTGGGCATGGGAGACAGTCCAGCCTGGGCTGCACTTCAGGTTGTTAGGCAGGGTCCTGGGAAGGGATTCAGTGAGGGGATGGAAGAAGCCTAGGTCCCGTGGAGGCCTAGGGCTGGCGTGGTCAGTGAGCCTCGGGGCTGCTGGCCAGGAACTAGGCAGGGAAGCTGAAGAACCAGGAAAGTCTCCAGGGCTGTGGGAAGGGGACTTCCAGCCTGTGTGACTGTGTGACCGATCTCTCCACACCAGAGGCACAGCCAGGATAGGGGTGACCATAGTGGCCCTGGGACAGATGCAACCCAAGCAGCACTGCCTCGGAGCACACATGCAGGAGGGCTGCATTTAACCACACTGTACACTTGTTATAATAGAAAAACCAGCACTCTCCTCACTTCAAGGTGCACCCAGAGCAGCCCCTCAGTGTCCCGAAGGTCCAGCTGCAGTCCAGTCACCCAGCACACTATGATCCAGGAATATTTCTGCTCCTCCAGGAAAGACCATCGCGCCCACCACGCCCACATGACACAGCATCTGCAATTGTCTCTGCCCCCATAAGGCAGCTGCCGAGAAATGTCCTATAAATAACTATAACGCTTCCCAAAGAAAATGCCCAAAATCAGTGAAACAAACAAAATCCCAAGCAGAGCCAAATGGAAATCTTAGAACTGAAGATAACAAAAGAAAAAATTTAAAACACCTACATGAGCTCAAGAGCAACTGAGTCATCAAACTTGAAGCTAGAGCAGTATCAGCGATCTAATCTGAATACCAAGGAGGAAAAGGAGTGAAACAGAACCACAGTGCGCCTGGGGGAGAGGGCCGGTGCTGAAGAGCAGAAATGCCCAGAACCCCGACTGGGGGACTTCCCTTTATTGCTGTAAGAAAAGTTCCTAACCCTAAATAAACCCATGCTCGCTCTGACAGCACGTACACTATCAAATAAACCCAAGGAGGGCTGGGAGACAGCTCAGCGGCATAATGCCTGCCTGGCAAGCACAAGGTCCGAGTTTGATCTCCAGTGCCAGGAAACAAAACCACCCAAAAAGACCCGGTTGCAATGACTGGATTTCCCCCAGACAGCACGCAGCTGGAAGCTGGAAGCAGAACCATGGTTTCTCGTAAGATGACTGGAGGAGGCCGCTCTCATGGACTGGGTTATAAAGACTGCAGCAGTGGCAGACAGCTCCATAAAGGAAAGTCAAACTACAACCCTTTTGATGGGTGTGCAGTCCATAAAAATCCTCAGCAATACAGATAGTTGTAAATATTTATAACTAAACTGTATAAACCTAAGACAACTAGCATAAAAGGAAGAGGCAAACTTTTACGGTAGTAAGATTTCTATCTTCACGCTGGAGATGTAGCTCAGTGGCACAGTGCCTGTCTGGCAAGTGCAGGGTCCTGAGTTCAATTCCCAGTACCAAAAAAAAAAAGAAAAAGATTTCTATCTTGTGCAGAAGTACTGAAATTGTGCTTCTCACTAGACTATGAAAAACTAATAAGCATATTTTGTAATCCTCAGAGTAACTACATAAGAAAGCTGCATGAAGCAAAATACATTAAAGTTTTTTGTTTTTTTTTTTTGGGGGGGTGGTACCAGGGATCAAACTCAGGACCTTGCACTTGCCAGGCAGGTGCTTATGCCACTAAGCTATATCCCTGGCCCTCATTAAGTTTTAAATAAATGATTTGGAAAAACTTAGAATGGGATACTGTGAAGGGGCTGGGGAGATGGCTCAGTAGAATACATG
>PVKA01022560.1:0-36926 GCA_004027165.1 Ctenomys sociabilis | reverse complement strand
CATGAGGAACTCAAAGCAGAAATAAGTTCTGAAATCAAAAAAGAACTTTTTGAAGTCATACGATCTGAAATACCGAAACAAGTCCAGAAATATACAGAGGAAATCCAACTTGGAAGAAACACAGCAGAAAAAGAATTAATAACTACCTTTAAAGAAGACATGGATAAAATGTTGGATGTCCTTGCAACCCTTCTTTTTCTCTAATTTTTGGTCTGAAAACTTAAGTTGTTAACCCTTCAGAAGAGAAGCTCATTATTACCCTACAGCATAGGCAGTTGAGCTTAACCTCACTGTCTGTCTGAATATGAAACATCTTAGACATAACATGAAACAGGTATTTTCCATCAAGTATTGATATATTGAAGTTAAAGTCCCTACAGAATATGAAGAAAAAATTTAAAAAATAGGAATAAGCAATTACATATTTTTACACAGAAATTTAGCAATCTAACCATATACAGCATTGTAGCAGGACAGTACTACTACATTTTTTTTTCTTGTCTTTTGTTTTCCTTTATTGGCCTTTTTTGTTTTTAAGCAAACATTTACTTGAGAGATAGTACAGCAGTAATTGGTATGGCATGACAAGCAGTACATATTTAGAAGACCAGAATGACCGGCATTCCAAACATGACCTTAGTGTTACACATTGTTATCTTCTGTGTTTAGTTCACAGTTATTAGCATATATAGTTAGTCAGGGTAAGAATCCTACCTTCTAGTTTCAAAAACCTGCTGAAGATTTTCAGTTCACTGCCTTAGCCATCTTGTGCATATGTTAGGTACTCATCCTAAAATGGACAAATTTTCATCTTTCCAAGGACTAAATGGTAGAGTTCCTGAGGGACCTTAATCTTTCTGTTGGGATTCCAAACTGAGATGATGTGAGCCTGGCACCACTTGTAGCCATCTTGTTTGTCACAGGGAGAGAGATGTTGAAGAAGGGAGCCACTCTGGGGTTCGAGGAGCTCAGAGATCAAACAGAGTGAGTGCTGGTGCCCTGACCAGTCACAGTGAGGAACTGAGTCTCCAACCCAGCTTTTTTCTGGAAAAATAATTATACCTGAACTTTCCAGGTCCATGAACCAATAAAACCTTTTGACCTGAGTGAGACTGAGCTGTTTTCTGATGGTTGCATTAGAAGTTGTCACAGTTTCTCTAATGACCCTCTGTGAGTTCAGACTGACCATCACTGTCCAGCGAGAACACATCCATGGTACTCTCACCTTTCCTAGGATCTCCTGCAGGGGTTCTCTTGGACCAGCACAGCATCCCTTGAGAGAGGTGGTCACGCATGTGGAATCATGCATGGAGGTTTTATAGTCTCATTTCACCAATGTTACAGTTTGAGCAATGAAAACAAAAGTTCATTGAGATCCATGGATCTGCCATCAAGTTCAGTGCTGGAATGCATTTGCTTTGTCTGCTTGGCAACCTTACAGGGCCAGACCTCTGAAGGATAACGGCTGCTGGTGTCCTCCAGAATCGTCCATCATGATGGTCTTTCACAAATAAGTGAACAGTTGGTTACTCTATAGAGGCCACAGAGAGTAATGAAATAGTGTTCCGTGCATATCAAGTCATTACTTTAGGAGAGCGATATGGCAGAATAGTTAAACAGAAGTTCTGAATTAGAACTGCTAAGGTCCAAATTCTGGCTTCACAACTTAACAGCTATGTGACCTTGTGTAGCATAACACCTAAGTTTTCTCATCTGTACAATGAGGGAAATAACAACAATCAGGGCAGAGGATTATTTTATGAGTCAAATAAGATGCTGTCAGATAATCAGCTCTCATTACAGCTCTAGTAGGCTGTTTTCTATTACATGTCTGAACATTCTATACCACAGAAGTACAACTGGGTAGAATTTGTCTGGGTTGGCAACAACCAAAGCACCTGATATTCTAAGAATTAAGTATAAAATATTAGGAGGATGAACAGGTAATCTTTGAAGTAATTATTTATGAATATTGATTTCCCTAATTGACTTGTGATAACCATTTAGAAGCACAGAAGGTAAGGAGAAACATTTTTGGGCAAAAAAGTGTGAGTGCAGATATTCTCTACTGTCCAATTAAGGCAGAGCCATATGCCCTGACATTCAGCTAAGCGTAAGAGAGGGCTGACATTATTTTCTAGTTAAAGAATCCAGTCAGGAGATATGTCTTAATTATCAAAGTCCACCCCGATTCCCTAGGGATATGGGCTGAGCTAATATTTTCTTCAGAATTCAATTATGGGTACCTTGTTACCCATACTCTACTGGACAGCCTCTGGCTCTAATAGTTTGAGCCAGGAAGATTTTAACAGCTGGAACTTGCTTACAGTGAACACTAAAGTCTTCATAAAGCCTTCCTAGAATATTTAAACTTGAACAGTCTCACTTCCTCGTACATACTTCAATGTAATCTTATTGGAAAATGCATCCCTAGGTGATGGATGCATTGTCAGTCAGTATAGAGTTGCTAGATGTAATCTAATTAAGGGCTGGTTGACACCTGCCAAAGAGGATAAGTTTTGTTTGGGCATATGAGTGCTAAGCATTTTTTTTTTGTGGGTAAATAGAGGGTAAGGCCAATTCTGTATTGAAGTTACATTCAGTTAATATCTATAAAGTTGTGTCATCAGCACTGCTTTTCCCAGGGATCATGCATTCAGTTTGCTCAGAAGTAGAATCAGGCACTAAGGCAGAAGTTGAACAGCTTGAGGACCAAATGATATATAAAACCTGTTAGAATAGTGAAAAGAGGGAAGGGGTGAATAGAGGGGATAGACCAATCTATGAATTTGAGATTCTGCACTTGTTACCTAATAGGTCCTGTTTCGAATATGAACACTTAAGCAGCAAATGAAGTGTGAGAGGTACAAATCACAGGTGTAAGTTCTTCAATCATTAATCAGGCAAGACACCTTTATATTCTATAACTGATCATCATGAAGCAGAATAGTCAAAGCTAGACTTGAGGTAGGGCCAGAGGAGCAGATGGGACCCCATACCTATGTGAGATTTGGTCTCTCTTGAGCAAGAAGAGGAGGTGAAGGACCACCTCAGATGTGCACTTACAGTCTCACTTGAGAAGTAAGTGGAAATATTAACTCTGTTAATTTTTCCTATGTACTTTTCTTTATCAACTTTAATGTGTTCTGGGGAAGCAAAGATTGACAAAGAAAGAAAGAAAGTGACTCCAGATCATTAAACGACAATAATAATACTATAATGGAAAATGCCCTCACCCCTTCCCCCCAGAATACTTCAGTTTCTTAGTTGCCCAGGTAATAGTTCCTGTTCCAGTTCTGGTTGCTTCTAGTCGCTTAGAAACCGCTGGTCCTTGTGATGCCCAGCTGGTCACTGAGATGCATGTTGTATAACCCAGTCCCCAATTGACAAGCAACCCTGTCTCTGTACTTTCTGCCTGCTT
The DNA here is from genome assembly GCA_004027165.1 of Ctenomys sociabilis. Taxonomy (NCBI): domain Eukaryota; kingdom Metazoa; phylum Chordata; class Mammalia; order Rodentia; family Ctenomyidae; genus Ctenomys; species Ctenomys sociabilis. The sequence continues at coordinate 33,505 of PVKA01022560.1, read as the reverse complement.
ATCCCACATAAGCCCTAGATCTCCAGAGATCAGGGCCTGATATTTTGGAATTGATTCCCATCGGTGTCTGTCAATGTAAAATAAATCTGCCTCCAAATCCTAGGTGTTGGTTTGGTGTTTCTGCTTGCCATTACAAGGCAACACTGAAATTCAGTTTCTAAATGTAGATTTCTGATCCCCAGAATTCCAAAGAAAGAAAACAGAAAACAGAAATGCTGTTTTGACTTTTTTTAAAGCCATATTCCTTTAAATATTCACAGTCTTCCTTAGAAACACAAAAATAATTACAAACTTAAAAAAAAGAATTATAAGCTTTGAGATGTTAAGAATATACAAATATTCATATCGTACTGCTGCAAGGATAAGCCGCTCTTTGGATGTTCAACATGTGAACTCTGACCTGCTGATGCTTCTGCACGTAGGACATATCACAGTAGAATTATTTTCTGGCGCGTCTGTGGAGAATGCCCACGAGATGACACTGAGCACAGTGGCATTTGCTACTAAGTCACAAAGTGCATAAAGGCATCATAGCTGGTAACATCACTGTTCTTTTTTTTTTTTTTCAGTTTGTTCTTTTTTGAGACAGAGTTTAGCTATGCAGTTCATGCTGGCCTTAATTTCACTTTGTAGCCCAGGCTGGACTTGAACTTGCAACAATCCTCCTGCCTCAGCCTCCCGAGTGCTGGGATTACAGGCATATGCCACCATGTCTAGCTCGCATTGCTACTCTTTAAAAAGAATGTACAGCACTAAGGCCCAGTCCATAAAGATAAAATACTCCTATGTTTCGAATCTCTCTTTTAAATACAAATGTAGGAGCAAAACGAAGGTAAAAGATATACTTTGATTTTAGATGCTTTATTCTGAGATAGTTACACTTTTGTCTTAGATGGGCTGTGTAACCTGCCCAGATTCTTTTTCTTCAGTTCCCTGTCTCTGTCTTATCTGTGCATCTTTCATTCCTCCTGTAATAGAAAGTGGGTTAAGTGAGTGGCTAATTTTTTTTTTTCCCCAGGAATTTCAGACTCTTAGTTCAGTTGCCTTAGATGGCCTGACCCGGTGATACATTATGGTCTGCTGATACAGCCATCATTATCACTGAGGTGTTGATCATGAGTGTAGATTCACTGACTCCAGAGCTACTAGGTCAGATTTCCTGGAGATAGAACCCAAAAAGACTTAGATTCTCAAGCTCTTCTGCCCAATGTGCTTGTTAGAGCTATCAAGTTAGAATTTCTCTGGTAGCTGAGATGTCCTATCTGAGGGACATGTCTGATTCCCAATAAGCTTGAAGGCTGTTAGACATCTTCAAAGAAGAATTCTGTACAGCTAGACTCAGAGTATCTTGTGCTTTCTCTGGGAACTCACTCAGTGAGTCCCATCTACCCATGTCCTTTCATACATAAATGACCTCATAAGGTTTTATTATTATTATTATTATTATTATTATTATTATTAATATTAGTATTAGTATTTAGGACAGGGTGTACAGGCCTCACTGCATAGACTGGACTCATAGTGATCTTCCCATCTTACAGCCTCCCAAGTGGATTACAGGTACTCTCCACCATGCCCAGTCTCAGTCAGTCTCAGCGCACCCCGGGGGCGGGGCCGGCATGGCAAACCCTCGTTACTAATATGATATTCTCATGGTTTGGGTTTGATTCAGGGAAGCAAAACGAGATTCTCTGTTTGAGCACTGGTGTCTAGAGGTATAGCTATTCCAGCATTAAATAAAGTGAGTGCCCTGTATTTAGCAAGTTATTTATTCAAGAAAGCCACACTATAATAACAAACATCCCGCTTTCATTAGAGTGCTTTTCTCTTCTCTGGAATTATTAATTTGGATATCTGCAATTTGGGATGTTTGTCTGATCTGCTGGGGCACTAAATTAGGGTGAAACTAAGGTGCCAAGAGGTCTAAAGAAGCCAAGAACTTCAAGGACTTTTATTGGAACATAATAAGCCATTAGAGGAAGGGGAGAGAGATTCTTCACATAGCTTGTTTGAGAGAAGGGTGTGGTTGCACTGTAGGCTGATTTGTTACGCCCTGTTCTTTTTTGAGTGACGTGAGTAGTTACAGAGCTGAGTCCGCAGCTTGCTAGAGCTAAGTATGGATTATGAACTGGTTCACCGGGAAGTTTCTCCCAATTTTCCCTCCCCTCCCTTGTCTTCTCTTTCCCTCCCTCCCTCCCTCTCTTCTCCTCCCCTCCCCTCCCCTTTTCTCTCTTTCATTTCTATCATATTCTTTCAATTTTATGGCTTACTCTGAAATTTTTTGGTTTATTAAGTAATACTCCTTTTTTTGTTTGTTTGTTTGTGGAACCAGGGATTGAACCCAGGCCTTTGCACTTGCAAGGGAAGTGCTTATTTCACTGAGTTATCTTCCTCAGTGATATTCATTTTGAGGATAGAATTATTAATGTAGCTAGCTCTGTGACATCAACATTTCCAGTGTCCACCCATCATTTTGGTAGTTGTATTCTTGTGACTCACCCGTGGTGCCTAGATGTTAACGAGAAGCAATTTTTATTCTGGGAAAGCATCACTTATCAGATTAAATGTTTCACCTACTTTTTAAATTATACATGTGTCTTTTGTTGGAAAAATGGTTCAGTGAGGACAAAAGTGACTTTTTAAAGTCATTATGTTATGTCAGTTTATATATTTTAAATCAGATGCAAAAAGTTTGGGAAAGGATAATTAAAAAAATTAACATACATCAATAAAAAACAAACCATTCTAGGGGCTGCCAAATAGCTCAGTGGATTAAAGTGTCTGCAAGCAGGTGCAGGGGCTGGGGGTTTGATTGAACCTGCAGCCCTGCTCCGCCGGCTCTGCCCCTGGAACATGCTGAGTTGGCAATTGAGACTGAGCATGGTGGCTCTCACCTGTAATCCCAGCTCTTGGAAGGTTGTAAACAGGAGGATCACTATAAGCCCGATTTAATAGTGAGACCCTGAACACCCTGCAGACTCTTCCCTAAAATATAAAAAAAAAGTTAAAAAAAAAACCCCAGAACCAAAAACAACACAAACTGTTCTAGAAATGTCTTACTAATCACAGTAGTCTTTTTTTTTTCTTATGTGTTTAGAATATCCTGCCTACATCTGAGCTGATTGCTCTTGTCAATGGAGAAATAACCTCTATTACCAATTTCTCAGTGAATATCAATGGAAAAACTCATGAATAAGTGCAAGATTTTTTTACAGAAATTAAAATGTTTTATGTAGGAATATATACATTGCAAAACACTGTGCCTGAGTGTATGTATCTCTTAAGGATATTGCCTGACTGATACTGCACTCTGCTTTAGTCTTTCTGGGCATGGAGCCAAATAGCCAGTGTCAAACTGGGTGTCCTATTCATAAAATGAAAGAGTAGCTTTTCAAGCTTCAAGGACTACTGATCTTTATTCTTTTCTTTCCTTGGTTTTTAATTACACACACACACACACACACACATTTCATTTTAGAATCAATACAACTACATTATGGAAATATTGTAGGAGAGAAATCCTACACAATTTTACTACTATAATCATATGATTTGGGGAAATTGCATATTTTTCCTAAAACAATTACATCTTTTCAATATAATATATATGCAAATCTTTTTATTTTTCTCTTTTCAAGTCATAAGCATTTTTACATGTACCATATAGTGCTCAACTAATGTGTAAAATGCTACCCATTCTGTTTAGTGTAGTTGCGTAAAATTTACTTAAACATTTTGGTGTACTGAGTAATGTCAAATGGCTGTCTTTGTGCCTAAGGATCCCCTCCCCCATACTTCACATCATTTCCCAGGACGTGACTATCCTAATTTACCAGGCAGTGCTACACAGAACTGTTGGAGCACCAGCCGGCACTGTGGAGTCTCTAATAAATAACCCATATTGATCTCTCATTTTGTGATTTATCTATCTCGTTGCTCTTACAGCTTTGATTCATGGCTCCAAGGGGCAATTCTAGAAAATCATTTACCAGCTGGGACACCCTGACTATAGCCCATTTAAGGTCAAGGAGGAGCAGACACCTGAGACAGAGGGATTGCAGATGTCCAAATCCCAAGTCTCAGTCGGTGACACTTTCTCCAGGGGGGATAATCCAAACCAGCAGCAGGTACAGCAAACTGGGTCTGGCCTTCACCAGTCTTCCTGCTGCTTCTTCCCAGGTGGACAGAACGGGCCCTGCCAGCGCTGAGACTTGTCCTGGGGCATGGTGGTGCCAGCTGACTTAGGGCAAAGTTCAGAGGCCAGGTGAGATTTTTAAATCTGGTATCTCTGCATAGGATGAGAATGTGTCTTTGTGACCCAACAGGGCCAACTGATGATGACCTTTCCCCACGTTGTCTGTGTCTAACAAGAGGGCTTTACCTTCACTGGAGGTGGATGTTTCCTTGAGACTAATGGTGGAGCCAGGTAAGCCACTGGCAGCCCGCACCAGGCCTCCACAGCCACACTGGCCTGCAGCCTTTACTCTTTTCCTCACTGAGGGCCTCACCTTTTCAAGGTAGAGACTGGGGGGGGAGATGGGAGCAGCACACTCACAAAGGGAGAAGCCCCCTTCCCTGTGCTTCACTGTGCGAACCAGGTGTCCACTTCAGGGGTTGCATAACTGTAGGAGGACAGAGAAGGGGCACTTGGTAGGGACAGAGGCAAGCATCTTCCTGGGCAGGAGTGGGATTCACTTGGCTTTGATACAGATCCGTCTTTGCGGGGAGACCCCAGAGAGGTAAACATGTAAAGCTTTGTGCTGTCATCAGTCAGTGTCTTACTCCTAATGTCCTCGATGGGGGCCGTGGGTGTGTGAAGTGTATGGTGAAGCATTCACCAAGCCCCATTTAATGGGGGCCGGTGAGATAGCTCAGCAGACTAAAGAACCTGCTTGTGCAAGCTTAGGCAAGTGCAGAGACTGGAGTTTGATCCTCAGTACTGTAGGCCACACTGCGCCACCTCCAGAGTGGGTTGAACTGTCCACTGAGTCCAGGTGTGGTGGTGCACACCTGTAATCTCAGCGCTGGAGAGGCTGAAAACAGGACGATCACTATGAGTCTGAGTTGAGCTGCATAGTGAGAGCCTGTACCAACAAAATACATTAAAAAAGAAAAAGCCCCAGCTGAGGACCACAGGGTGAGGGTCAATGACACATTTTCCATGTCTTGCCTCTGACATTCTTTTACTTCTTATATGAGGAGTGATCAAAACATGGTGAACGGATAAATTCTACAAGTTATGGTTCATAAAGCACATTGCCCCCCTCAAAATATTTAAAATACTCCCTTCACTTCAAACACACTTACCATATTGGTCCGAGCAGTGTGTCTTTTACTGTAAGAAGTTTAAATGATTTCTAAACATTGGTTTAGAAATGTGGTTTTGATCATTCCTTGTACACAGCTCTCATGCCTGTGGGGCCTGAATTTTCCCCTTCCTTCCTCACTCTGTTTCATCAGCACAGAGCGGGGAAGAATGCACCCTGTTCATAGAATCACCAAATGAGGCCTTCTAATATATATTTTATTGAGAAAGAAATAGCACTGAGACTGTTTCAAAACAAGTTAGTAGGACAGTTACAATAATTACTACATTGCATATAGTCTTTGTAGGATTCATATAGTACAAGATGCAGATATGGTATCTTATCTAAACACTATTAGTACAAAGCTTTCTTCTCATTGAACTAAGAGAGAGTAGTTGTATATCTATCCCAATTGTTTTGTATATACAGATGAGGCCTTCTCAACAGGTTTTTCTGGAGGTGAGAGTGAAGGATTGTGTTCTTAAAAGTTCTCGTAAGTGGCTCTGATGCTTAGACACAACTGAGAGGCATTGAGGTAGTGCATGTAACAGCAGCTAAGCCAATCCATGTCCTCCTAAAAAAACTGCATGCATCAACTTGTAATCCTGCCCGAATCTCTATTTGTCTTTATAGATACACTTGTTGCCTTTTACTGTGTTTCACTGCAGTAAAGAATACAAGTGTGTCATTTTCCCAGCATTCTTGCCCCACCATCAGAATGTGATATTCATAAGTTAGAATCATTTTTGCTTCATTTAATCCTTCCAATCTGAAGATTCAGACATGCAAGAAATGTTTTGTTGTTGTTTCCGTTTGTTTTTCTTCAGCATGACCAATTTTCTTATATGAAATTTTCATTGCTTTTCCTTCTCATTTATCATGACTGAGATCACTTTTGCCTCTGTCCTTTACCCTGTATTTTGAGATGTTTTCCAAATCTTTCACCCATGCTGCTGATTTTCCACTTTGCATACTGGGATCTATCCTATCTCTAATGCTATCTAAAATTCCACAACACTTTTTGAGTTGCTTTGAATTCATTTTTAGGTTTAATATGTTTTTTAAGCTCTCATTTTTCATCAGATTTCTTTTCAGTCTGTTTGAGAGTTTGATGAATGCAATTTCTGTTTGCTAAATTTTCTTGTGATTAATCTTTTTTGAAGTAAGTCTTCTCAATGATTTGATTCAAATGGTTATATCTATTGATGCTTTTCAGTTGTACTATTTGTTTAAATACTGTTTGAAGGATGAGTTCTCTTTGAGTCTCCATCCTGCCCGCCCAACCATAGTTAGGTTTGCTCTGAAACCTTTGCTGGCTGGCTGATGGACTGAGGATATAGTAGGAGTTGCTTGTCATTCAGCTCCATGAATGACCTGTAGTAACTTTCCCTGGCAGCATGCTCTACTTTCACTAATTTCTGCCAGGTGTCTTGACTGATCTAGGTGCTCTTTTTCATATGTTTGTGTCATCATGTCTCTCTTGAGGGGAAGACTTGGAGGACTTGGGAGGACACAGTTAATAATAGCAACATAATCAGGTGAGATCAGATTTTGCTTTCTTTGGAGAGGGGGATGGTCCAAGGAAACCTCCCCATCTCATACACTTGCTCTTGCCCTTGGGACTGGTGCCATGTCCCAAGACTTGTATCCACTGGTCCACAGCCAAGGGGCTCACATCCATGCACACATGGGCTAGTCACAAAATACAGTGTGTTTGAATAGAAACATCTATTGCAGTAAAAGACACATGGCTGTTAAACTCCTTCAAAATACTTTTCCTTACTTAGAACACATTAGTCCATCAATTTTTCCCCTTTCAGAAGCAATTCTGGAAGACCTCTTTCGTGAGTGACTGCACAAGGTATATTAAAAATATGGTGACCTTGAGATTCCATCTCATTCCAGAAAGAATGAATATCATCAAGAAATCAACTGATAACAGAAGTAGAGGGGCTGTGGGGAGAGTGAAACCCTTCTCCACTGTTGGTGGGAATGTAGGCTGGTACAACCATTGTGGAAGTCAGTGTAGAGATTCCTAAAAAATTGGCTTTAGAGATCTCATTCAACCCAGATATCCCTTTTGGGTATTTTCGCAGAAGAACTGAAAACATCCTGTCACAGCAATATACGTGTACCTATGTTTATAGCAGTGCAATTCATCATAGTTAAATCTTGGAAACAACCCAACTGTCCATCAACTGGAGAATGTACAAAAAATGTAGTTTTTTGTACAATGGAGTATTACTGAGCTATAAAAATGTAAACTTGAAGCTTTATAGGTAAATAAATGCAACTAGAGACCATACTCATAAGTGAAATAAATCAGATCCGCATGTATAAACATCGGATTGTCCCTGTAGTGTAAGATCTGAAAGAGTAAGTAAAATCTGAAAGGTATAGTAGATATTGTAAAAGGGAAAGAAACTTCTCAAAAAGAAAGAACATCTGAGATGAGGGAAAGGAGAAAAGAAAGAAAGAGAGCAGGGAAAATATATACACAATATAGCTGAGAAAATTGTACTGCTAGTTTCTATTGATTTATTGAATGAAGCCATTAATAATATTTTTAAACCAATTTCGCATGCTTATATCTGGTCATTTGAACGACTACTTTGAAGATGACAATATTGAATATAACAACCATTGTTGAATTCAGATCATTTTGTATTTTGGAAATTCTGCATCATTTCTAATTTTTTGGGTTTTTTTTTTACTCTTTTAAAAAACAAATTAAAAAATGGTGAATGCTGCTTCCACGTGCCGTCTCGCAAAAGTTAGGCTCATAAAGATGCTATGTATGGTGTGTTGTCATCTGCCTTATTTACTGGGTCTGACACCAGCCAACTTCTGGCTCTTCCCAAAGTCAAAATGACTGTGAAAGGTATAGTGGTCGATACATCGTGTCAACTTGGGTGGGTTGCCTCTGGTTGGACACCCTGGGCTTTGGGGTGTTCTCCCTGTGGCACAGTAACTCAGCACAAAAAGGGCATATGAAAAGGTTGAGGAAGGTTTTGGTGTTCCACTTCTTTGGAGGAACTTAAAATTTCCCAGTCAGCTTGGACTTCGTCTCCTGGCACAGACTCTTTGGACTCCAGTTTGGGACCTTCAGCGTTCCCTTGTAGATTCTTCAGCCTTCTGTCACAGATCCATTCTTCAGCCTTCTGTTGCAGATAGAGACTTACCCAGAACCCTGCAGTGGGCTTCAGACCATGGGACAGAATCCTTCCAATTTGGGTGTGCAGAGGTCCTCTGTACAGTTCCTCACTGGACTCAGCAGATGACTGCCATAAGCCATCTTATAATTTCTTATGCATTTGTACATCTTCTTTTATGTCTGTTCCTTGTATTATATCTGTGCATTTAGTAAAACCCTAATACAAAGGTAAATATTTTGAACTTATTCAGGACACTGAGACAGCCATGAAAGCACACCTGAAGACACTCAAGGATGAGGACTTCCAGAGCTGCTTCAGGAAGTGGAAAAAATGATGGGAGTGAGGGAGAGTACTTTGTGGGAGATCAATGGCAATGTGTCTTTTACTAAAATAAATTAAAAAAATTTAAATGTTCACTTATTTTTTGATTACATCTTCCCACATGACAGCTCTCTGGGGCTCTGAGGCTGTTCATTGTCCACCAGGTTCTGGTGTTGTCATTCTTCCATGAAGCTTTGAGATAGGTGTGTGTGTGTGTGTGTGTGTGTGTGTGTGTGTGTGTGTGTGTCTGTTGGGGGAATTGCAGAAAGGCCATGTCTACTGTTGGTCCCAGCTGGCTTCTTCAAATCCATCTTTGCAAGCCACAAAGCTGATGTGATTCTTAATGAGTGTCTAATTTTCAGTGCCCCAATTTATCATGAATTGTGAGAGATTAAGATTCCTAACTGGGGAAGATGTGAGACTGTCCTCCAACAGCTGTTCTAGTACCATGGAGAGAAGTGGAGGTCTGTCCATGTGGAGGTTCTCCACCTGCAAGGTGCGCCTGGTGGGATTCAGGCTCACAAGGCAGGAACCACACAGTGGACAGCCACTGTGGTGCCTGAGGGCTGCTGTCTATGGGAACAGAGTTGACTTGTGGAGCCTGGGCAGGCTCATCCTGAAGTTCTGGCTCTGATAAACTGTGACATTCTGCAGGGGCTGGGCAGGCTCACTTCCACACAAACTGAGCCTGATGCTTGGAATCTTTGGGTTTTGCCTTGTTTGTGACAGAGACCTAAAGGCAGAACTAGATCCTGTTCCTCTTGTGATATTTTCCTGTCATTGAGGGCCAGAAAGGGGCCACTGAAGGTCTGTACATTTGCGCTACTCATTTGCAGTTTGTTAAAAGGTTCCTATCAAAAACCAAACTACTTGAGCTCTTTCTGCATTCCATACCTTGATGGACAGGTGACCTTCAGCGCTGATCCCCTGACTTCCTCATTGCCTACCTCGGTGTCACAGCCAGTGCCCAAAGCATGTTACCTGTGATTTTCTACTGTTAAGAGAAAAACCTCAGGCCAATTGAATTGAACAGAGTTTAACTGAACAAAAAACAGTGTGTGGATCTGGTAGTCCTCAGAAGCAGAACAATTCAGAAAAAGTTTGGCCAATAATGTGACTGGTAAGCTTCTAGGGACAGGACGTGGAAGTGAGGTACAGAGACAGCTCAGCTGGAAACTGCTCAGGCCTCTCCTCTTGTCAACGTACTCTGAACACCTGATCAGCTTGGAGCCACTGAGCCTTGGTTGCTGTGGTGGGCAGAGATTGAGCTACTTGCTATGGCAGTATAGCACCTTAGCCTTTCTGTGTGTTTATGTCATTATTTGTTATCTAAGGACCCAAAGGCAGAGACATCTTCAGGTAATTATTTAACACTAATAACATCACTGTTATCTCAGTCAAGATTATGGATTTCAGGGGACCACCTGCTTAGGCCTCCCTCCTGTCCCTCTTTTGAACAGGAGCTTTCTTTCCCTCAATAAATATATTCTGCTCATAAGAAAGATTATGGATTTCAGATACTACAGTTGCAGGTCAGACTCAAGAGGTGAAAGAAATCTAACAATAAATAGGTATAGAAAAAAGGGCACCTGACTCTATGGGGAGTGCCTCAGCTAGAGGTGAAGAAAAAAATCATAAAAACTATCACAAATCTAAGACCTAAAGAAAATATTCAGAAGGCCTGTACTTGGAGTGTCGTGGCTGTGGGATATGGTTTGCTCAGCTCCAGATTGGGGGCTCCAGTTTGGCATGTGGTCAGAAATTTTGTGGCATGTAGCATGTGGTTTTATTCACACTTTTAGGAGAATATCTGAAACTCGGAAGACAAAATTCACTCAAGTGACAGGTTTCATTTTTCTCATCAAAACAATAAACAAAAACTGATTATGATGGCAGCCAGCACTAAAGGAGTCCAAGGCAGGAGGATTGGGAGTTGAAGTACAGCCTGAAGAACTTAGCCATTTAAGAGACAAAAATATCAAAATTAAGAAAAAATAAAAAAAGGAGCTAGGGATGTAGCTCTGTGCAGAGGCCATGGCTTCTCTGCCACATCTCTTCCTCCTACCCTTAGGGAAAACAAAAAGAGAAACAAAAGCAAAAACAGGAAATGGAAAAATAAAGGGAAATAAGTGCTCCTGTCAGGGTGGCACTAATGGGGAAGGAGGAGCAGGCTGGACATAGGCTTGTGCCTCAGCTTTCAGAGGTCAGCAGTGGGGTGATCTTTAAGAGAACCAAGGAGCCACAGTGAGAAAGTAGGGCCTTAAAGGAAGCAGCATCCTATCACATTCCTGTGGACAAGAAGGTGGGAAGGAGGGTTTCTGTGTAATTGGCTGCTTCCAATTACCTAGGGAGTGCTGATAGATGGGAAGGGCCAAGTGGGGGGCACAGTGATTGCTGCGCAGTCTGTGAGAGCACTCAACTATGAGAGCACTCGGCACAAAGCTTAGACTCTTGCTGGGGAGCCAGGTTCAAGCAGCAAGAGAGCCTGCGCAGGCTTCCCTTTTGACCCACTCGAAGGCAGGGAGGATTTCCCACTTGCCTGCTAGAAACAAGACTGAGTCTCCCAATGAAAAACCTGCAAATGTTGCCCATGCACAGTAGTATAAATTCCATCCTAGCCCCTGGGGCCTTAGGAGTTCTGCCTTCTCTCTCTCAAGTCTAGTTCCTCTGCCACCTTGCCTGATTATTTCATAAGTTAATAAATAAGTCTATCTATCATCTATCTATCTATCTATCTATCTATCTATCTATCTATCTATCTATCTATCTATCTATCTATCTATGTATCTATCTATCATCTATCTATCTATCCTGGGATGAGCCAGAGCCTAGCTTTAGGAGCTGGAGATAAGTAGTAAGAATAAGAACAAACAGCTTCCCCAATAACAGGCACTTTTACCGTATGTTAAAGCAACCGTAACTATGCTTGATTTGGTCCTCACAGGCCTTGGCACTTGTCCTCCTTATACTTGAAAAATGCTTTCCCTTCAGACCCTCACACCGTCTATGCAGAACAGATCCTCTCCTTAGAAAGGAGCTCTCCTGATTATTTTCATTACCCATGATTGTTTTATAAGCAAATATCATTATCTGAAAAAATTTTCATGTTGTTTCTTTATGGTTTGCCTCCTCCTCTAGGTTGTAAATTCTTTAAGAGTAGGGACTTTATTCCCTATTTTAGTTCTAGTTTCTAGAATGGGTGAGTTCATAGTTGTGCTCAATAAATATTTGATGAATTAATTAATTCCAAAGAAGGTAGCAGCAGCAAGGCAATACTTAGTATCCTGCTGAGGATGGAAAAATGCTTAAAGAGCAGGGCATTGTTAGACTATAATTCTGCTTAGACAGTGGCCTGTTGTGGACAGAGGGTAGCTTTCTCCTTAGACAAAGGAAGGAGTATCCAGAAATAGAGGCTGCATTGGAATTATTATTATCCTTCTGGGAATAAAGCAAGCAGGAAAATGAAAATTATTAGATTATTAAGTATATTAAGGAGATAGCAAGGAGATCTAGGGGCTTCTGGAGAATCTTGACAATTGTAGATCATTACAAATCTACATTTTTCAAAGAGAAAAGGTATTGCAAATGCTAGTCTTCCAGAAAGGAAAGAAGAATACAGGTTGGTGAATATCCTCAAGGATATGGAAAATATTGTAGCATGGTGAAATTCTTGCTAGGAGACAGATTTTTCCCAAATCTGTGTATGTGTGTTTGCATTTAAGACATTTATTTATATCAGTATGGCTTGCTTTTGTATTCCAATTGAAATATAAATGCAAGTAGAAAAATGCACAAATCATGGGTGTATAGCTCAACGACATTCCCAAAAGGTACACTCTTTCCTGTGCAATCATCACACGCAGGCAGCAAGTGCAGAAGTCTCCTCTCTCCTCCCAGTTTTCCTAGCCCGAGGTAGCCATTATTTTGAGTTCTCACTTCATAGATTATTTGTGGCTGTTTTAAAACTTTACATAAAAGACTTTTACGAGCTGTTTAAGAGTTAAGTTGTTGACAGGACGCCCCATCAACCTCCAACACTTCAGTGCATAATTCATGCAAACATCACCTTCTCCCACATGACTACAGTATAACTATCGAATGCAGGAAATTTACACTGATAAATCACAGTTATCGAATTTGTAGATCTCATTCAATTTTCAGTAGTTGTCCCAATCATGTTCTTTATAGCACGCGGTTCCATCCCAGGAGCCCTGCTGTAGTAGATGCTGCATTACCGTAGTCTTCTTCAATACCTGGAGCATTTTACGATTCTTCCCGGTCTTTCATTGACCCTTATAACCTTCCCAGCTGAAAGGGGAATATATCCAGCCAGAATATTCAAATTGAATTTGTCTCATGTTTTCCCGATGATTAGATTCAGGTTACAAATTTTTGCCAGTCTTCTCATTGCATTTTACAGAGACGGGCAAAATATTGATTTGTCCCATTACTTGATCATTTGATGACAGTAGTTTCATTTGTTTTTCTCCATTTAAAATTATTCCTTTTTCTTTGCAATTAGTAAGTATGCTGTGAGGAAACAATTCAAGGCTATGTAAATATGCTATTCTCCACCACATTTTCTCACGAGGTTTAGCATCCATCAATGTTTCTTGGCTGGATTAATTATTACTGTGATAGTTTATCAAAAGGTGATTTTTCTAAATACATCATCCTTCTACCTTATTAATCACATTCTTCAGCAAAGGAGAGGCTTTCTCTCATCATTTATTCATATCGGTTTGGAGTCGTAGATTATTTTTGATTTTATTCTATTGTCTAGTACCTTCACTTCAATGAAAATGGTAATTGTGAACAACCGTTTCTTCTTCCTTATCTCTCAGGGTAATATTTTTTTTAATAGTTTGTGATTAAGTATGATGTTTGTGCTATGCTTTTTGAAAGCATCCTTTCATTTTCCTTGAGGCTTAAGGGAAAGTTTAGCCTTACAAGCAGGTGTTTCTATAGATAGCTGTCTCAGGCAGCTCCATTAACTCTTTTCTGTTCAAGCACATATTGCTTGAAACTATCAACTACCTTGAGTGGCCATGTGTTCCTTGATAGGGAGACAAGAACAGGAGACAAGATTCTCCTGTTTACAGTCTCCCAAGTGTTGAGATTACAGGCATGAACCACCACACCCAATCTCAATTGCTGTCTCAGTGCATCCCGGGGGCAGGTCCAGCACAGCAGGCCTGGGGATCAAATCCCCAGCCCCTGCACCTGCTTGCAGGTGCTTTAATCCACTGGGCTATTTGGCCAGCGTTTAGAGGCTATACTCATAAGTAAAATAAGTCAGACCCACATGTGTAAATAGAATATTATCTCCCTAGTGTGAGAACCTGAAAGAAGAAATAAAACCTGAACGGTGTGATGTGATATAACAGAAAGAAACTGAACTTAAGGATTAAACAACAAAGATGCAAGAAAGAAAAGATAGGAAAAAAAGAAGGGGGAAAGCTGACCATTTTCTGTGTACTTCCTCTTATAAGATAATTTTGTCCTTCGGGATGCCTTCCCTACAACGTACCACGGCCACATGCATTTCCAGTTTCCAGTAAATGTCCTCCTCTGTGTGATCAATTCTTCCCTAGAGTGAAGTAAGGGGATAAAAGGGAGAGAAGAGAATGCTCAGTAGTTGCCCAGATATGCATACTCTTTGTGACCAGTGCTTCTCTCCAGCAAAGCTACCCTAAGGTGTCGACCTGGTGCTGGCCCTGGGTTGGCAATGCCATTTTCTCGCACCATCAGTGAGGTGGTAATGATTCTCTTGCAGCAACATGGGGACGAAAATAACAGACCCAGTTAGAAAACTGGTTTTAAACTGCTCCCTCAGTCCCAGGTCCTGGCTTCCTTGTGCCCTAACCTCCTTCAGCGTCACATTGAGGCTCAGTCATTTCCTGTTCTTTTTAAGCACTCCTTCCATGTATGTATGTATGTATGCATGTGTGTGTATGTATTTCTTCATTTGGACTGGAACCTAGAAACCTTCCCCACTAGGCTAGCTTCTGTAGAGTTTTGCTCTAGGGAAGTATCCATGAACTCATACTAGTTTGTCACATTCTATAACAATGTCAATTTCTTAAGGAAGAAATCTAATAGAGGAGTCACAGAACCATATGAAGGAAAAGTGGTGCGTTATTGAAGGCCAAGACAGAAATAAATTGGAGGGACATGACATGTCATTCTGGAGGTGAGACTTCATATAAAATCTCAGTCATTCCCAGGTTGTCAATCATTCCTCAATTAATATATAAATTTAATATAATTTGAATAAAATTATATAGCTTATTTTAATAAAAGGTCTGAAGTTGCCCTTTAAGAACAAATATGTGGTAAATGTCAAGTAATTTTTGAAAATAAAAAAATACTACATAGATTTTTTTAAGAATAGACATCAGGACTTAATATATATAAGGCCACTAGAAATCAAATGGAGATAGCATTTGAATAGAAATTGACAATAGATCAATAAGATATAAATAGTAATTCAGGGTAATTCATTTCTCATTCAGTGGAGAAAAGGGTGGTTCAGACAATACCTGGAACTGTTGCCCGTTCATTTAAAATAATTTTGTGTAATGTACCAAACTAAAAACTTGATTTTTAAATCTTTTTTTATAAAACACCACCAAAAGTATTGAAATATTTGAGAAAAATAAACGTAAAAATATCAAAGTCATGGAGGCTTTTTACAGTAGCATCGGAAACCCATGGCTACATAAAAACATTGCTGTGTAAGTGTTAGTATAAGCAATAAAAATCACCAAGTGATGAATTCAGAAAACACTTCCTCTCCTGTCTCCCTTACTCTGTACGTGTAAGTGTTCTTTGTCTATCTGTGGATGAGGCAAGGGGCTAGTCTCTTTAATAAACTGAAGTGTTTACAAATTGATAAGGAAAAGAAATGGAAAGGGCTAATTTTGAAAGGCTAGTTAAAGCAAATGAACTGCAGCTGGCCAGTAAATGCCTGAAATGATACTCAATCTTCTTTGTATTCTATGACATGCAATTTGAAGAAAACAGTGACATATTACCTCTTGGTGCTAGCAGGTTAGCTAAAGAAGTCTGTCACTATCTGGTTGTCACTAGGCTATGAGGAAATAGGCAATTTTGTATGTTTGTGCTAGGAGTATAAATTTGTAGATGCTTATTGGAACTTTCTCAGACATCTCTATTAAAATTTTGAAATGCTTATGTTGACCTGCAATTCTACATGTAAAAATCTGCTCTTTAGCAGTGAGATCCAAGACTGTAAGTTATATAAAAAGATATGATAGTGTTCAAATTGCAAACACATGAAAAACACATATGATCACCAAGAGGGATCTTCTTGAACATGTTGAATGAATTATACTATAATCATATTATAGAATACTGTGTAGTTATGAAGAAAATGGGATATGTATATACGCCATTCAGGAACCTTGTGCAGAGAAAAAAAAGCACAGCAGGGTCCTTACCTTCATGGATTGCCCTTATTACTAACTGTAGGCACATTCTCTAAATACATATGCATTTGTCAGTTATATATGTGTACTAAAACATATTGTGTATAGGATAGGAATGGAAATAGAAATAGGAAAAGATGAGGTAAAGATAAACATAAGGTGTAATTCCCACACATTCTTCCATCTGGAATGTGGAGCTGACATACCTGTGTGTGACACTCGTGTAGCTGTAAACAGAAAGGCATCATGCATGGTTTAGTGCCCTGCTGTTTGGATTTTGGAATTCTTAAATATCTAGAAAAAGTAGCTTTGAAATTTCACTGTGCACCAGGACCCACAAATTATGTAGGTTCTGTCTGAATGCAACACCTTAACTCATTCACAAATTGGTCTCCCAATTTGGAGATTCCCAGCCTACATGATAGATCAGTCCATGTCTCTTTCCAAGTCATGTTCCAAGACTTTTTATGAATTTGTGTCCATATTTTTCCCTCCTCTCCACTTCTCTCTTTGCTGTCTGCTCATCCTAACCAGTTATGAAGGCTCATGACTTTGTCTTGGGGTGGAATGTTTCTTACACTTGAATGTGCATCTATGCTTTATGTCACTAGAAATCTTCCTCATCTTGAAGACCAGCTCAAATGTCACACTTTCAGGATTACCGGTAGAGTCAAACAGTGAACAGAGAAGGAAAGCAGAGAGCTCTTTATCTAATTAGATTTGCCAGTAACTAAGACTTTATTTCAAAATGCAAAATATAGTCCCTCATGTATGCTATCTGTTCTATACATGCTTGTTGAATTAAACAGAAATGAAGAATTTTAGACAGATATCTTTTGTTAGGTTTTGTTTGTTTTGTCAGGGAGGCACCTACCACAGATCATCAGAAGACAAACCAAGAGTCTGTCGGTTCATGAAACTAGACAACCATGGAGAGAGAGAGAGATAAAGAGGAGAGAGAGAGAGAGAGAGAGAGAGAGAGAGAGAGAGAGAGAGAGAGAGATGGAACTAGACAACCATGGAGAGAGAGAGATATAAAGAGAGTGAGCAAGCACAGGCTTCTAGAATGCTTGGAATCTGGCCTGATGCTGCAGGATGCCCCTGCCTTTGCTTCTCTTTCTGCTTTTGTCTGCTCATGCCTTGTTTCCCCAAGTGGCTGGATTAGTTGCTGGAAGCTTCTAGACTCACACCTACATCTTTATTCTAGAAAGTTCAAGTGATCCTGCCTGGCTGAGGAGGAGTCAGTTTCCGGATCAGACAAGGTCGCTGGTCTTCCACCCTTCTTGGTGTGTGTGTGTGTGTGTGTGTGTGAGTGTGCATGTCTGTGTGTGCAGACACACATGCACGTGCAGATGGCAGGAGGTGGCCTTTCACAGACCCAGGTCTACATAGTTAGATGCCTGAACCTTCCTTTCATTTCTTTCCTTCTCCATGTTTCTTACTCAGAAACATTTTCCCACCAGTTACTTCTCTTTCCTGCCACAATTGTATTCAATCAAATACTTATCTAGAGCTGTGCTGCTTTGGTGTAGTTTCAATAACCCAAAGCACATTTCTGAATTTTGCTATTTTCCCGTTTTTAATCTCTCTTTTAGAATATGGCCATTTAAAAATTGTTATTCACAAGCAAGAATGTAGTGCTGCTTTGCAAATAAGTGAGAATTGGAGATCTCTGAAAACAAGTGGGGGCACCATGGGATGCAAAGGGCCAGTGGTCAGTGAGCAGTGCGGCAGATGTGGTCCTGTTCCTTCTCATCTAAACAGGGGTGATGGCAAAGCTGTCCCTTGTCATTAATAGTTGGCAATAAGCAACATATTCAAATTGAGGGTGTTCTTAGAATCTTTAAATATAGATTTTACAATTTTTTTCACATAAGAAAGTTGACACATTTAGCTGCTTATTCACTTTTGAGAATCCATTCTCATTTCAAAATATATATTTTTTTCTGGTAAAACTTTTATAAATAGTTTTATTAATGGTAGAAACAGTTTTATGATTTTTCTTTTGTAAGTATTTAAAGTAATTTAGGCTTGACTATAATTTTTGAATAGTCTTTTTTTTCATACTTGGGACATTTTAAACAAGACATATTCTTCTCCTCAAATAATTAAATTAAATTAAAAATTTCAGTTTTTAACAAAGTTATTTTCCAGGACAAAAACTTTGTTATGAGCAGTCATTTTGAAAATTATTTTTTTCTTCTCAGCCGTATACATATATTCATGCTGAATTAGGTGGCAGTATTAGACTTTACAAATTAAAGATTGATTTATTATTTAACTGTAAAGGGAAAAAAACTACCTTTAGAGGTATAAATATCTATACGGTGTGAGTGATTAATTTTTTATCTTAATAATTGAAAGAGGGACCACAAATTTGACTTACTTAGCAACTTGTAAGAACCTGCACACCCTCAGTAAATAATTGTAAGGTAAAACTATTAAAGTTTTCATGGCAGGCAACAAACATACTGAAATGAAGATGATATTTTGGAATTGATTAAAGAAAGCTGATTGTGGAGACTATGAGTCATTTGAGATTCTTTATTCATGTGGCTGTGATGAAAATTATAACTTACCTGGTAAAGTGAAGAATCACATCATTACCATCTTTCTTTGCTCAAGAAATAAATTCTTCTGGCAAGTGTCTCCCTAAAGAAGTAGAATCAGCTGACCACTGGATCAGAAGCATTTTAGCCTGACAAGTAACAAAAAGGAGTTGATTTTTCAGTAAGAAAATATATGGATCAAAATTTCTACCAAGTACAAGCTGACAAATGTTTCCACTTATAGAGGTGTTCTGGTGGAAACCTAGGTGATTACCCTGATGTAAAACAAAACAAACAAATAAGCAGCCTCTCTCCCCACAAAACACAAAATCGCCCTCACCAAAGGCTGCTTCTGTTTATAGCTATGTGAGTGAGCTCAGGCTCTTGAAATACCGTGATACCAAGACAGACAAGAGCAGCGCATGGCTGCTGCCTGATTTATCCAGTGCTGGCTCAGTTATGCTCAGAGCAGGCCTTGAAAGAGATGCACTGAGAGTATCAGCCCCAGCCCCTTAAAACAGGTGGTAAGACAGGTGGGACTTGGCTAGGTTATCTGATATGATTTTGAGTAATTTCATTTTATTTCTTATTATTTATTTTTTATATTTTAGGACAGGGTGTACAGGGTCTCACTGCATAGATTGGACTCACAGTGATCCACTTGTTTACAGCCTCCCAAGAGCTGGGATTACAGGTGTGCACCACCACGCCCAGTGTCAATTGTCATCTCAGTGTACCCTGTCCCCAGGGAGACTATGACTCATTTAGTTTCCACAATCAGCTTTAATCAATTCCCAAACATCATCTTCATTTCAGTATGTTTGTTGCCTGCCATGAAAACTTTAATAGCTTTGCAAGTATTCCCTGAGAGTGTGCAGGTTCTTATGAGTTGCTAAGTAAGTCAAATTTGTGGCCCCTCATTCAGTTTTAAGGTTGAATTGAATTTGAACAAATCAATACGTGAGGAACCAGAAGGCAAAATAGCTCCTCCTCAGTTTGGATAAAACTAAAAACTGGTAAGACAGTTTATATTGGTGGCAAGTTTTCGTATTTGATGGGCATCATATTTGACGCAATCCTTGGTCTCCTGAGGGATATAGCATGCACTGTTGCCTACTTCCTCCTGTGTGTGTGTGTGTGTGTGTGTGTGTGTGCCTGTGTGGTGAACGCATGTGCATGTGTACATGCAAAGTGCTCTGGGGTGGGTATTCCAAAGCCAAAGCTAAGAAAACAAGCCTGCCAACGCTTGGCAGTCATAGGGTGAAAAACCCAACAGGATGTGGGGCTTATGGCCGAGAGGAGGGAAGCAGAATAATAAAAGTCAGCAGGAGGAGAAGTCAACGTGCCAGTATGGCGGTGCACTTGCAGTCCCCACACATGCCAGGCAGAGGTAGGAGGATCCCGACTTATAACCCAGCCTGAGCAAGTCAAGGACTTAGTGAGACTGTCACAAACAAACACAAAGAAAAACAAAAGCAAAAATTAAAAACAAGAGGGAGGAAAGAAAGAAGGAAAGAAAGTAAGTAAGAAAAAAAGAAAGAAAGAAAGAAAGAAAGAAAGAAAGAAAGAAAGAAAGAAAGAAAGAAAGAAGAAAGAACTGAATGCGATAACTCAGGGTCTAAAGTGCCTGCTTAGGCAAGCTCAGGCAAGTGCAGGGACCATAGTTCAATCCCTGGCACCACATGCTGTGTCAGCCCCACCCCCTGAGCCAGCCCTTCCCTCCCAAAAAAGGAAGACTGGGGATGTAGCTCAGTGGGAAAGCTTTGTGTTAAATCCTTGGTTGCAAAGAAGATAACAAAAGCATTTGGAAAAGGGCTGCAGGGTGCTGGAGCTGTGTAAACACACAGAGGGAAATTTCCTCCCCATCTCTTCACTGTGTGCTTGTGTCTGAGACTGAGATGCTTCACCCTAGACATGGGCTTCTGTGTAAGGCTATGGGTAAAGCTAGTATCTTGTCCCAGTGTCCTCTTCCTGGGAAGAGGATTATCTTAATTCACAGGAAAGTGGACCTTAGAGGGAGAGGGTTCTCATTTTTCTCTTAGGTTTCTCACTCTCTTGGGCCTAGACTTAGAGGGAGAGGAGGATAGATATGTTCCTGGATATTTCTTGATTCTTTTCTTGGAGAGGGGCACCCACGAGTTAGGAGAGAAATAGGCCGAGTAATTTGAGAAGGACATGCCAGAAGCTTGGGCAAGATAGTTGTAACCTGGAACCAGATCCGAGTTTCTCTTTGGGTTACTTTCTTTCTTATTTTTAGTAAGTGATAAGACCACCACCACCACCACCACCATCATTTTGACAGCATACGACAATACAGGTTTAATTATGTTATGAGAGACTGAAGGAGGGGTCTCTCACGGAGACTTAAAGAGAGAGAAAAGCATTCTTGAGCATCTCAGGTAGTGAGGAGAGAAAGAGCCCATCTGGAGTGTAAATCTCAGAGAAGCAGAGATGGAGCTACCAGGCCCAGCTGTCCCCTCTGGCTTGGGCTCTTTGCAGTCACCTTTCGCTTCTGGGGGTGGAGGGAGCTGAGCAGCCTGACAGCTTGGCCAGCGGTGCTGGGATGCAGCTGAGGAAGGAAAGGCTGCTGTTAGGGGGAGTGAGGCTTAGAGCACTTAGTGAAACATAATGTTTATTGACTGAATGAAGGAAGATGGTACAAGCTGGGTCCTTAGAGTTCGCAGGTAAGGGAGACAGTCATAACTAGAATCCAATGAGATATGTATCATAACAGACTAGTGAATGTCCTAGTTACTTTTCTCTCTTTTTTTCCACTGAGGAAAATTAGCTTCTTTTCTTTTTTTATTTTTCTTTTTATTATTATTTTTAATGAAGAACAAATAGCAATGAGACAGTTTCCAGACAAATTAACAGGACAGATTCGATAAATTAATACATTACAAACTGTTTTCGTAATGTTTTAGTGTCGTACAAGGTGCATACGTGATATTATACTTACAGACATTATTATAGCAGATGTCTCTAATCAGTGAATTAAGAGAGTGTAGCTATACACTTATTTTTATAGCTGAATTATATCACAGGTTCAATAATTAATACTTTCTACACTTTTCTCTCATTTCTGAGACAAAATAGCCTGGTACCCAAAGTGAAGGAAAGAGGAGCTTATTTATTTTTATTTATTTATTTATTTATTTATTTATTTATTTATTTATTTATTTATTTTTTGTGGAACCAGGAATTGAACTCAGGCCTTTGTACTTGCTAGGCAAGCACTTTTTCTTTTTCTTTTTCTTTTTTTTTTGGCGGAACCAGGGTTTGAACTCAGGCCCTTGCGCTTGCCAGGCAAGCACTTACTCTATTGAGCTATCTCCCCAGCCCCTAGCTATCTCCCCGGCCCCTACAAGCACTTTTTCCACTGAGCCATCTCCCCGCCCCGAGGAGCTTAGTTAGCTTACGGTTTGGGGAGGTTTCAGTCCATAATCAGCTGGCTCCAAGGCACAGGGACAATACTCAATACCGCAGAAGACAGCAAAATCAACAACAGCACAAGGGGTGCTGGTGGGGGGAGCCTCTTCTCTTCCCTTATATTGTATGCAAGCTGCCCTCTGGGGGGCGTCATCTGTGTGCCCTCCTCTTGCACAGGCTCAGGATGCTTACAAAAGGAGGGCCCTGATCCCCTGCTGAGTCACTTAGTGAAACCCTGGAGATTCTCAGGTTGACACAATGAACAGCATCCTGGAGTGGGAAGGGCATGCAGTCCAACCCTCTGCAGCAGAACTGCTGAGTTACTGAGTTAAGCTTCTAGACCTTTTAAGTTGACACAGAGTGTCCACCATTAAGGTGAGTAAATAGCTATAGGAGTAAAAACTAACGCAGTAAACTATTTTAACTTGAGATAGGAAGGGCAAGTTTATGGATAGAACAGAGAATAAGGAATTATTCAGATGTGGGAAGATTTTAAGCACAGCCTCAGAACACACATTTTTTTTTTTTTTTACCCCCTGGTGGGGAATACTTAAAAAAATACAATTAACAGGACGTGACTCTTTAAAATAAATGAGTCAGTGTTTTGTGATCAAATTACAATGCAAGTCTCGAGTGCTGAGATGGAATTTTTAGATCACTTTGTAGTGTTCAATTGTGCATAAAGAACAATACAAGGTAGAGTCGTATAATCAGCTACAGCTTCTGAATTTTCTAAGGATGGATAGAAGAGAGAAAGGCACATGGCCTTTGCACCTTTTACTTAAAGCTTTATGTACTCTCAGGGTATCCTGGTTGTCAGAGAAGACATCTTGCTTTTGTGTCTGTGGTTTAGAAATAGTCTGTGGTTGAACCTGAGGCTTTTTAGTCTTAAGTTAAACAAGTAGACTGTGGTAAAATTAGTGCAAATTATAGCCTTTTTGCTCACTATGAATGATAAAGCAGAAGCAGAACCAGGAAGAGTTGATTTGTCCAAAGCCTCTGTGTCCCAAAGGGAAGAGATAGCATTTATTTAGGATATTTGGGAAAAGTAGTAATGGAAAGATTCAATGTGTATTTCAAGTTGGCTTTTCTCTTGGATAGTCCATGTGGACATTCTTAAGACACTTGGAGACTTGGGGCGACATCGAAGATAAATAAGCTGCCTTTGTGGAAGAACTTGACTGTTTAGGATAGACAAGGAATACAGATTTGGAATTCTATTGAGCTAGATTGAGACCACTTTCCCTTACTCCATGGGGAGGGATGGCAAATTGTTGCTACTTTGAGGCTGAAGAGTGAACACCCACCTTTGGCAGTGGTGAGGGCAGCCCTTGGATTGAACATTGGGCTTCAGACATATTGTCCCTGGAACAAACATCAGGTTTCTCTCCAAGGACAGTAGTGGCTGTGACAGGACAAGATAATACCCAAGAGAGATACCATTAGCTTTATAACAGTAGAGGCCTGGGGATGGGGTTAGAACACATATGAACATGTGAAGGGACTCTCAGAAATAACTGATGTGACTCAGGACAAAGGATGGATGATAAGGGATTTCAGCTAATGTGACCCATTCTCTTGTCCATGTTGGAGAAATGCCCATGGCTGGGGAAAAGTCAGATGCTGCAGACACATCAATAGCTTCCTGTGGTGAGAACTGAACCTTACCATTCCTGAGTTGACAACTTAATTCCCAAGGCAATCATGTTGAGAGGTGGAGGTCTCTGCCCTCATGATGAACTAATGTCATCATGGAGATGGTTGGTTGACATGGCACTGAGTTCCTAGTGGAAGGATGTGCTCACACCCCGCTTGCTGTATGCTCTCTTGTCCTCCTTCCATTGTGGGATGATGCAGGATGACAGGACTTCATTAGATGCAGTCCCTTGACCTTTTGACTTCCCAGAATCTAGATCTGTAAGAAATAAATGTTTGTTCTTTCTAAATTACCCATTTTGTGGAATTGTGTTATAACTGAATAAACAAAGACACTAAGACCAAGAATGAGTACTCCAAAATTCTGTTTTGAACAGGTTCATAAACACATAATGAGGTTTGATAACCAAGTCATCAGAGCAAAGTAAATCTAACTATGGAATTTTGAAATATTGGGAGACTTTGGCAACAGCGTGTAGATGTGACCAACGCAGATAATAGCTCCTTTACCTTACTTACAGAGATTAAGGTTTCTATTTTTCTTCATTGAACAGAAGAGACAAATTATTACATGGAGTCTAAGCCGAAAGACCAACTAATAATGACTGCCTACATACAATAAACACATTGTTCTCATTATAGAGTATGAGTGCAGTCACTCTCAATGGAGCCATGTGGTATTTTTCTAAATACTTTTATGAAGATCTTTGAGGCACTCTTGTATTGAGAGACCTTATCTGAATGGATCTAGATTTTTAGGTTAAAATAAGGGTGCCCAGAGAGAATAAAAGCAAGTAATAAGCACCATTTATGGAACGTTGTCATTGTGAGGCTTATTTCTGTCTGGCTATGCCACTGTTAGTTTGAATGACTGCTTGCTATTTCATCCATCACATTCATGTAGTATTAATCACTAAGCCATCCATTTATGCCATGAATATAAATCTTATTCAACAAACTCAGGTGAGCAAGAAATGTCACAGCTTTATTTGCTTTAAATCAAATTAAGTAAGTCTCTGGGCTTCTATAGAACTGCTGAAAAAAAAAAAACAACCCTAATTTAACCATCCTTAGGATTTTCAAGTCATTGTGCCACAGTTACATAAAGATTCTAGGGAGTCTTGGATTGATTTAAATATAAGGGAGGCCCACTGGATACTGCTGATGTGACTGTTGTCCAAGCTGTGTGGACTTTTGAAGCTTGTAACTCTGCAGATTGTGCCAATGTAGTTCAGGTCAGGGTCCTTCAGAATCTCACAGATGCCTTGCAGCCATCCATAGACACTGCTCCCTCTCTAGAGGTCTAGTAGAAAACATCCAGGATGCTTACTGCTTACTGGCCTGGCTAGTCTCTGCCCCTTCCCCAGCCTAGAGTATTCTCTTCATTCTGTTTGAGTGCTTCCATGTGTCTGCACCCTCTTCAACTCACATTATGATTTGCTCAAGAGCTCAAGAGATTTGAGGAGCAAATGTTCAAAGAGTGATCATCTCCAACAACTTTGGTTGTTTGCTGTTGTAAACTTGAAGCAATGCAGCACTACTTGCTTGCATAAGGTATATTCCAATATATTCAAGAATAACAATGGCAAATTACTGCCTTGGTGAGTACTTCTGCCTTGCTTATTTATCCAGAGTACACCTTAGAGACTGAGACCCAGCAGCGAGAACAGAATAGTGATCATGGCAGGACCTGATCACTACCTCCAAGGACTCTGTCATTGTGGACAGTATGCACCTAGAAGAGCATCATAAGCATGAAGTACCATGTGGAGATGGGTGATGCAGAGAGCACTGCTAGAGCATTTTTCATGGACATTGAAAATGCAGAAAGTGCAGGCATTAGCTGGCCAAATGAGAATGCGAGCCACAAAGAATACCATGTTTGAATATTGGGTGCAAGATAGATTCTGGCGTAATTTAACAATTGAAAAATAAACAGGCTTTGATGTTGGGGTCGAAGGTGGGATGTAAGAAGAAATTCAGTAAGAGGCTTTTATAAGGCTCCAGTTACCAAAGAAATTGTTGTGTATCCTAAAGTCTTTAGAGTTCAAATAGTTGGCCTGCCAGATGTGATGGCCCACATCTGTACTCTCAACCTGAAGCAGCTGATTTGTAAGTTGGAGGCCAGTCTGGGCAATTTAGTGAGACCCAGTCTCAAAATAAAAATAAAAAGGGCTGGGCAGCTGGCTTGTGCTTGCTGTGTTTAATCCCTAGTACTGGGGGAGAGGGGTAATGATGGGCCCACATAACTCCCACTCATTTTTCTTGTCTTTTCTGGCATGACTGGAAAATTAAGATGCTGCACCTCTTGGCCTTTCTTGGTATTGGGAGTGGCCTTGTGATCCAGCTTTGGCAATTTAGTGACAAAGGAAGTCTGCGGTTGAGGTCTTCTATTTTCTCACTCTTCCATCAATGGCACCAGTGGCTCAAGGTCATCACCAGGGCTGACAGAGCTGCAGAGCAGAGCAGTTCTGTTCCCTGGTGCTGGGGAAGGCCACTGTACCGGTGCTGATCTGATCTCCCTCCACTTGTGGAGATCGGTGACTAAAACTATATTTGGCTAAGCCACCTCGAGTGTGGTTTGTACAAGTAGAGGCTAATCCCAATGCAGGAGCCTCTGGATTGTTTTAAATATGAGCTGATATTTACTTTAGGATGATTGCTCCAGCTGCTTTGTGAAAGCTAGCACAACAGGAGGAGACAAGTGGTGGTGAGGACACCAATCAGAGGTGAGCAGGAAATCCAGATGGGAGAGATAGTTCGTCTAAGACACAGGGTCGGGTCTGAGATGTACTTATATAAGGGACAATCCAGAGGAAGTTAGGAGGACAAAGCAGTTGACAGCTGCTGGGTCTGTGCTCATACAGTGGTCTCCCAGGTCAGCATGGAAGTGAGTTCACCCGATGTGGGGATCCCAAGACCAACGATGTGCTGCTCCTGGACCAACTTCTGTCTTTTCCCTGGTTAACTGCAAACTTCCTCTTTTGTTTTCCCTTCTGCCAAGCCTTTCCCAATCAGGGGACACTGGACCAGACCATGCATACAAATTCCACCCCCAACCAGTTCAATAAATTGTTTCTTTTTAAATTAAATTTATTGAGAAAAAATTACAATGAGACAGCTTCAAAACAGGTTGGTAGGAGAGTTACAACAATTAATAGTTGCATATTGTTGTTTTTGTAGTAGTCATTCATAGCACAGGATGCAGACATGATATCCTGACCAAAGATTAGTACAAATCTTTCTTCCTATTGAATTAAGAGAAAGTAGCTATATATCCATTCTAACTATGCAGATACAAAACGGTCCTTCATTTATATCATTTTTTCTTTAGTTTTGTCAGAGATGGGTATTCCATTGCCATCCAAATATTGTAGGTGCATGAATTCAGCAAAATATTCCAAGATGGTCCAGTAGTCCACAATAGTAGTGAGTTATCCGCGTGACTGGCAGTGTCTGAATCTGATGACTTGACTGCATAAAAATTAGCTTGATAAATTCTTTGCCAGCCTCCTTCTTCCCTGAAGGACCTCCATACTCTTAGGCAGCCCCCAGGCTCAGAGCACTGAAGGATTTCTTTACTTTCTCCTGCTTCTCTTTCAGGCCAGAAGGAACCTTACCACAGCTTCCTGGCTTGGATCAGTAGGCACAATGAACAGTTTATTTCTAAATATTTACCTCTCTAAATAATACTGTATTAAATATTTTTACATATTTTGAATAATTTCTTTAAAACAGTGGAAGGAATGAATCTTCTCTCATTGTGGATATAGGGAGTTAGAGTTCTGAAAATGCCTTAAATTTCTGATAATATTAATCATTTTCTTGATATGGGAATGATCCTGCCCTAAAACAAAACTTTCAGTGGCAGGTTTGGAAAATGCCTGCTATATTAGCTGATAGCTAGAATCAAGGGTTTCTATGTCCTTTATGTCCTGAGAGCTCAACTGTTAACATCCACATCCTAGAACACAGAATCAGAGGGAGAAGACTGGGCAAAGCTGTCATGCTTCCTGGTCCTCCTCAGCCCTTCAGAGCCTTGGCCCAGCAGTCACTTTGCTGATCCAGTTTGGACCTATGAAGCAGGTGCTGGATGCAGACTTTGAAAAGCTTGGTGTGGGCTGGTGAGAGGAGGCTGGGGCCGAGGACTCTAAGAAGAGTGGAGTAAGAGGAGTGAATCTACAGTGTTTAGACTTTCCCTTTATAAACATAAAAGAAAACCTGTTTTCTTATTTCTGTGTTTTAGTTTCTTCTTCTGGGATGGGCATTGTGTCTCCTAAATAGAAAAGGAAAGAATTCCCATGCAAACAAATAAACTCGATGAAGGAAATTAATAGTGGTCATTTCCACTTGGTTGAGATCTATACTTTTGCCTACCACAGGTACTTTTGTGATGCTATAACTCACGGTAATCAGATTCCTTCGTAAGAGAAGAGCCTGATACTCTTCCACCCTTTCATAGTTGGGTCCAGGGATTTTGGTACTCAAAGAGAAGGGTGATGTTTTCAAGGTCAGTCTGTTTTGCTCTATTGTACCTCTGTGGAAGCCAGACACCTAGGTCAGGATTGTTGACCTCTGAGTGGATAGGAAGTCCATGGTGAGGAGGAGTATGGAGAAGGGATTCATTATGGGCAAACAGGCAAGCATTACTGGGTGTGAGGGGGGAGCAGGAGCAGGATTTTCTTCTTGAGGTGGTGCTATTCTATAAGAACCAGTCCTTGAAGGAAGACATTGGAGATCTGAGAATTGGTGGGGATGGGGAGGCGATTTGTGTAGTCATGAGAAGAGATGACGAGTGTGGGTGGATGGTGTGGATGGAGGAGGGGCACTGTGGAGTGTTCACCAAGGCGCTGCTGTAGTCGTGGGTCTGGGATCCTCTTAGAAAGCAGGGCCCCTACAGGGTGTCTCCTCGAGGTCACACTTTCCTCACCAGCCCCTCTTTCAGACTTGAAAGCTCTTTGTGTCTTTTACATTGAGGTGTTGCCCCTGGGTACTGAGCCTTTTTTTCCCTCTTCTCAGATTTTACCAATACATTTCTTCTTAGGTGAAAAGTAAGCCATTGCTGTGTCTTTCCCCCAGCCCCCAGAATGAATCAAAACTGTGGAATTTACTTTTTAAAAAGGAAAGGATTTTAGACATAACCCAACATGGATGGGTCCATAGGGTTTCTCCAGGGGAGAACGTTTCTTTGCCTCTCTGGCAGCTGTGTGTTGCTCACATTATGTGGCCTCTCCATCCACCTTTCCCATTTCAACATCACGTTTTCTCTCATCTAGGACTTCTTGGCTTCATTTCACAGGGGCTCTCATCATTCTCTCATCTATTTTGTAATGCAGGATAATTTCCCCTTCACAAGATCTTTAATCACATCTGCAAAAGCCATTTGTCATGAGACAGAACATTCACAGGCCTCAAGGATTTGGACATAGACTGCTGTTCAGTCTATACATTCATCTGCTAGAAGGTGTATCTGAGATGCTAAAAATCCCAGGGCTAACTTGGGCTCCTCTGTCATTGTTATATGAATGAATGGACTGACTCTACGCTAGGGAGCAGGGCCAGCTAGCAGTGCTGCTTGATCCCCCAGCTGAATTCTCACACTAATTCTACCAGTCTGACCCTGCTTTCCATCCTTTCATAGCTGGGTCCAGGGATTATGTCCGGAAAGCTGGTGCAGGGAATTCAGAACATGTACAGAGGGCGCTCCTAACAGGAGCAGGCCCTGCTTCCTTTTAACTCTGCTGCTGAGGCGTCCCTTCTGTTCACTCAGATGTGATAGGCTCCTCACCTCCTGTCAATAACATTTCAGTGATCCTCCTCCTGTTCCTTCTCCTCAGTGCCCGGACACATTGAAACCCTAGTCACTGTTCCTGTCTTTTATGTTTAGAACGCTTTCTGTACTATAGCGCTGAGCTTCAGCTATATGCGAAAGGGCAAGACATTTTGATTCTATATTTTATAAATCCTCTGTGGCAATGTTACCTTTCTATACCACTCTTACAAAGGGACTTTAATCAGCCCTGACTGGAGTGGGAATTCTACTAGACCGTCACTGTCCAATATGAATTTCTGCAAGGATAGAAATATCTTCTGAATGGCTACTACAAAGGCTGAATAACTACTACGAAGACAACAATATGCAATGTATTAATTATTGTAGCTGTCCTACTACTAACCTGTCTTGAAAGTGTTTCATTACTATTTTATCTTTTTTTATCATTAAAATTAATAATAATAAAAAAGAAGTGTTCTATATTGTCTCTGTCCTGTATGGTGTCTGTTAGCTCTAAGTGATGACTTATCTTGTCAGACATGGCCACTGCGTTTCAATTAGGAATTGCATTTCAATTTTATTCACTGAAATATTAAAATTTAAGTAGCTGCAGCTTGATAGTGGCTTCTGTAGTGAACAACATAGACCTAGGCTCTTTTTTCCTAGATAATGCAAAATAAGTGGAGAGTGGAGGAGCAAGTACTCTACATCATCGGAGGAAAATCGTGATAAGGAAAGCAAAGGAAGCAGCGGTCTCCACAGGGATAAAAGAAGAACAAAGTCTGGGAAGGTTTAAAACCTGCTTCCCATCAAGCTGGCTGGCTTAATTTTCTCTTGTTCCCACCAGACGGCAAAGAAGTTACTCACCAATTGTTCTAGACATTCTGGAGGGAAATCATTAGATGGATTACACAGTTTATGTTTTTATTCATTTTATTGTGCAATAATTTTTTTTACTGTATTGTTCCTTTCTTTCTTTTGAGTAGAAGTAAGCTTATCCATACTTCCTTATTTACTTATAAAAAATCCCCAACCCTCCACATCAACCAACTAAGAAGCCAACCAACCAGTCAACCAAATGCAATATGCACAGAGTCTCTTTGCTTAGTTGCTGTGCATGAGTAGGAAGACCTAAATTGTGCAAGCAGTTGTTTTTCTTCTGGTATCTGAGGCAGAGGTGCAAACCCAGTACAAAAAGCTTTGTAAGTTATAGCCTTCAGAAGCTGCTGAGTGGATCTTGTTGATGGTGGTATTTTATTTTTATTTTTTATGTATTTAATACAGGGCCTACAGGGTCTCATTATACAGACCTGACTCATAGGGATCCTCCTGTTTTCACCCTCCCAAATGCAGGCCCAGCATGGCACACCAGGGATAGAACCCAGTCCCTATGTCTGCCTAAGCAGGTGCTTTAATCCACTGAGCTATCTGGCTGGCCCTGGTGGTGGTGTTTTAGGTGCTTCCAGTTTCAACTTTTTGCCCAGCATGGCTTTTACTTTTAGTATCTAAGAAGGCTAAAGAAGAAGAAAGTACAGCACTGGGAGGATGTTTGGTGTTCGAATGTGGCTCAGAGGTGTCTATACTCAAGAAGCATGTGGTCTTTATTGCAAAACCATCAAGTGTGGCTCTCACTTGGAGATGAGGAGTGTAAGATCTAATGGCTGTCCTGCGAGAATGGGAGGTCAAGCTAGGAGGAATTCCTGGGAATGAGAGGAGGGCCCAGGATTAAGTGGCAAAAAGGAATTTTGGATGGGATGGAAATCCAGTGGGAGAAATCTCTTTCCTAGGCTTTTGTGGTAAGTGCAGGATTGTACACACTCAGTGGCAGCAGGGCAGGGTGACCTGTGACAAGAAGCTCTCAGCGGGAGCGGAACTAGGGTCAAGCTGTAGGGAGCAACAGAAATGGAGAGGGAGCAGATAGGGCCAGTAAAGGACAAGAAAGATATAATGATGGGGATAAATATTAGTGTTGCGGATACGCAGTGTCATTTCTGTTCCACCTCACATAAAAGACACTGGGGGCCCTCGGAGGAAGAGAAAGAAAGGAAGCAATTCTTAGAGGTGCACGTAGAAGACTTGAGAGGATGCTGACAATGGAAGGTGTTCGCCGACATTTGTAGTGCAGAGGAGATAAGCAGCTGCTTACAAGAGATTAGTGTGATGGGAATCCCTGTCGTGACTATGGCCTGAGACACACTTCTGTAATCCTGCAAACCCAGTACAAAAGGGCTTTGTAAGTTACAGATAAGTGAAAGGATATGTATTCTGACAAGGAAATATGAAGAATGAAAGCAGTGAAAACTAGAATATACTTTTGTGAAATTTTTAGGAAATTCGTCTTCCTAATGTTTATCCAGCAACTGTTCTAACGCATGTTAATTGAAAGCCTACTTTTGAGCCAAACTGTATGCATAAAGGCATGAAGGAGCTTGTCCCTGCCCTTACAGCTCATTCTAGGAGGGGCGGGGCCCTATAAATGTATGGTGCTGCTCCCATGATGCACGTGCTGCATGATCCACCCGTGAATAAAGACTGGTAGGGGCTACTTATAAAAAAACAGGGTGGGAGGCCAGAAACTGATGATGTGCAGAGGAAATTTTCACAGGAAGGGTGAGGGACTTGTGGATGTTAAAAGAAATCCAATAGAATTTTTCCTGGTATGGAACCTTTAGAATAAGAGTCTAGGTGGAAGAATAGTATGATGAAGCCTTGATATCTATTAAGATATGGGTTCTGCTTCAGAACAGACATTTAGGGACATGTTCTCAATGGTCATAGGTAGTGGGCAAAATCACTTGGTACAATGAGGAATGATTGGTGCCTGGGACATCTATATCCCTTGCCCATGATTTCTATGCAGGATGAGTAGAAGAGAGAAGGCAGCATGTTCTGGACCTCTAGGGGTACTTCCTATTGTTAGACGACTATGAGAGAACATGTGTCTGGTCAGCAGTATCTATTCAGGGGTGTTTTCAGCACCATCACCTATTCTAAGTGAGTATGAGCGGTATATTAGAAAACAGGAGCTACTTGAGAATGAGAGAAATAGCTACAACCTTGATTTCAGTGCTATCCTTTAATTATTTATAACATATTCCTAATTTTTTTCTGACACAGGGTCTAGCTATGTGGTCCGTGCTGGCCTCAAACTGGCTTTGTAGCCCAGGCTCACCTTGAATTTATAATCCTTCTGCCTCAGCCTCCCAAGTGCAAATTACAGATGTGTATTAGTATCCCTAGTAATTTTCATTTTCAATCCATATGTAATGTAATCTACCAATCATATAGCTTGAATATATCAATGGAGTGATAGAAGTATAATATGAAAATATACATAAGAAAATAAATTTTACAGTATAATATTGCCTATTTCAATATGGACATGTATCAGTGTGGCTTCTGCAGAAGAACTGGATACTTGAGTCTACACATAGATTCACTGTGAATCCAAGAACAATAAATGTGGCTCAAGACAATGGGCTGATTGTTAGTTCAGGCACCACAGCCAATAACTTTTTTTTTTTCCATTTATTTTTATTTTATTAAAATACAAATGTCAATCAGACAGTTTCAAGACACCTTAACCATACAGAGTCGATGAATTAATACATTGCAAACTGTTTTCATAATGTTTTGGTATTGTACAAGGTACATACATGATATTACATTTACAGATATTATTTTAGCAGATATCTCTTATCAGTGAATTGAGTGTAGTTGCTTACTTATCTTTTTTTATAGCTGAATTATATCAAAAATTCAATAATTATTTACCTAGTGGATGACCATAGCACTAAAAGCCGACATAATATCCTGTCCAACCACCATTAGTGCAGATCTTGCCTATCATAGAATTATGTAGAAG
>PVKA01022559.1:0-36929 GCA_004027165.1 Ctenomys sociabilis | reverse complement strand
CTGCTACAGTGCCAAAGAGATGAATATAACAAGATAGTTAAAGTTTCATCATCTTATTTCCAAAAATGTGATAATAGAAGCTACTTCTGTGCGTTTATAAATGCTCAATTGACTGCATATACTCACTGTCTTCACCCCTGCCTAGTGGGGAGGGTGAGGAGTTTATTTCCCTGCCTCAAGGATTTTAGGCTTGGATTATTCAGACTGGGTGGGCTAGTGAGATAGCTCAGCAGTATAAGTGCCTACCTGGCAAGTGCAACAATAACTTATTGTTGCAATAGAATGTGCATGAGGCTATACCTGAGCAGAAGCTTCTACTATAACTCTGTAGCTGGGATTTCTGTCTTTTCCACTGTCATGAAAACTGGTTTGCCTACTACTGCTGTAAGTGATCCCACAACAAATGTGCGCCTAATAATGTACCAAAAAGCAACCTATAGTCTGAAATACAGGCCAGGACACCTGCAAGACAAGTGGTGCCACAAATTTGAAAAATAAAGCCAGACACAGTGGTACCTGCCTGTAATCCCAGTACTCAAGAGGCTGAGGAAAGAGGATAGCTGTGAGTTTGAGGCTAGCCTCGGCTACACAGTGAGTTCAAGCCCAGCCTGAATTAATAAACTTTTTTTGGTATGAGGGATCAAACTCAGGACCTTGCACTTGCCAGGTAGGCACTTATACTGCTGAGCTATCTCACTAGCCCACCCAGTCTGAATAAATAGCAAGACAAAACAAATCAAAATATGGAAAATATATAAAGCAGTGAGATGCTCAGGAATACTGTGAAAGCTAAAACAGTAATATTCCTTCAGACTATATACCTATAGTTGACATACTTCTTTGTGTCAGTTAGAAATATGGCAAGAATATTGGCTCTCAACAACACTGGAAATAATTTAAGATTTGAAAGCAGCCAATTTAAAAGCAAAAAAACTTGAAAAAAACCTGTTCTAACCGTTTCTTTGTAGATGAGTAAACTGAGCTCCAGTTAAGAACTGAAATTTGCCCTAGCTCATATTAGTAAACAATGTTCTTACTCCTTTTACTGTTAAATTATTCCAACTGCAAATTATGTATCCAAGGACCTCAAGACTGTAATTTTTTGCCAATATCAGTAGAAGTTAACCTGCTGCAAACTGTCCTTTGCAAAACATACTGACTTTATATGAATATGAAGTTTTGTATCTTCTCAACAGTATACCATTATGACACTATGCATGGATTTTTACGATAAAGTACTACTCCAATGTGTTTAAATACCTCTTTTTCTTTATCTCTGTTAATGGACATATACAAGCTGCTTTCAAGCTGTAGATACATATTCTGTTGCCATCAACATGGGTATATATGCATCCTTGTAATAGGATGTCTTTTGGGAAAGTACCTATCAAAAGGGATTAATAGCTGAGTTGAATGAAATTTCTTTTAAGAAATATTTTTTTATTTACAGAATTTCATGTGATTTAATAGTCATTGAGGTCACTTTCATGAGCCTGTCTTCAAGGTAGCCCTTTTTAAAAGAACTGATGTTTAATCTAGTCATCCCATCTGCCTTGCCACAGTTCTTCTATCTTCACTTGAATTATGGACAATGACAACTTTAAATGACAACTGTAGTCTTATATCCAATTTCTTCCAGCAATTTACATTTTTGGAGCCTAGAATTTGAATTCTTCACAGTCTTGGTATTTTGGCACATGATCTAGATTCTGTATTATTCCTTACACTCTCATTTCTAATATTGAGAGTCAACATTTTTCAGTCAGTATCAGGCAAAATGTTACAGGCATCATTGTCTAAATGTTTACTGTGATGGAAGCATGACCTTTGTCTCAATTTTAGCCACCCTGAATAAAATTTCTAATTTTAAGTTTCTGATGGCTCTTATACTACATTCCATAATTACTGTACTTACATTTCTAGTAATGCAGTAAGGTTGCTTTTTTCCCTGCAACACCACCAGTATATGCTGTTTACTCATTCTTTTGGAGTAAGATAGAATCTCGTTATTTTAATTTGTACTTCTCTAATGACCAAAGATACTGAACATTTTCTCATGTATTTATTGGACATTTGTACTCCTGAGATGTGTCTGTTCATTTCATTTGTCCATTTCATGACTGGATCTTTTAACCTAAGGCGTCTAATTTTCTTTTTAGTTCTTTATATATTGTAAAATACTACTTCTCTGTCTGAGGAGTAACTGGTAAACTTTTTTCCCATTCTACAGGTTTTCTCTTTTCTCTGTTGGTTGTTACCTTTGCTATGTGGAAACTTTTTAATTTGATATATCCCATTTGTTAATTCTTCATGTTAGTCATTGTCCGACTTGGGTTCACTCCGAGAATTCCTTCTCTGTTCTGTGTTTGTCTTCATGAATTTTACCTGTTTTATCATCCAAAAGATTTTGTCACCCTGACTTTAGTAATGGGAGAGAGATATGGGTCTAGATTTGATCTTAATTCATATGGATAGCCAGTTTATCCAGCACTATTTTAAAAAAAATTATGTATTTATTGGATACAGGATATCATTATACAGCTCAGATTCAGTGATCCCCGTCTCAGTCTCCCCAGCACTGGGATTACATGCATGCACCACCACTCCCAGTTTCAGTGGCTAGCAAGTACCAGGGTTCAAACCAGGTCCTTGGGTTAGCCAGGGCAGGTGCTTAGACTGCTGAGCTATCTTCCCAGCTATTCCACCTGGACCATCTATTAAAGAGATTATCTTTCTTCCAGTGTGTGTTTTTGGTCCCTATGTCAAAGATCAAATAGCTGCACCTTTTATCCTGATTCACTGAGCCACATTTTTTTTTTTAATTCCTTTATTTATTACAGTGTCTCGCTACACATCACGGACTCTTTTTTCGCGGGGGTGGGGTGTGAGCTCAGCCGGCCCTGCGGGGAGGGGCTGGCATGGCATGTGGTGCTGGGGCTCGAACCGCGGTCCTTGGGAGGCACTCTAGACCGCTGAGCTATCTTGCCAGCCCTTTTTTTTTTTTTTTTTTGACAATACTTTCAATTGTAAGTTTAGGCTTTTGATGCCTCTTATTTGCTCTGGTTGTCCAGAATTCCATTTGGTGTTCTGGGTCTCTTTTTGTTTCATATGAGTTTCCATATTGTTTACTCTATCTCTGTGAATAACACTATTGATATTTTGATGGTGATTGTGTTAAATCTGTATATAAGCTTTAGAAGAATGGCCATTTTGGTTCTATCTATCCAGGAACAGGGGGTATCTTTCCATTTTCTGGTGTCCTCTTCATTCTCCTTTTTGAAGAGTACTCTATTTTTTGTTGTGGAGCTCTTTTACTTCTTTATTTCATTCCTAAGTATCATTTTGATATTACTGTCAATGGTATTTTCCTAATTTTTTTCTGCATAAATTCTATACTGCTATACAGGAATGCTATTGATTTTTTTTTGTAGGGGCAGATTTTGTACTCTGCTACATTGAATTTAGTTATTCTAGAAGTCTTTGGTGGAATTTTTGGATCTTCTATATAGAGGATCAGGTCATCTACAAATAGTGATAATATGACTTCCTTTCCTGTACATGTGCCTTTTCTTTCTTTCTCTTGCTTCACTGTTGTAGCTGTTTTGAGTGCTATATTGTTCAGGAGATGTGATAGTGGATATCCTTGTCCTGTTCTTGATTTTAAAGGGAAAACTTTCAGGTTTTCCCATTTAATATGCTGTTAATAATAGCATTCTCTTACATGGCTTTTATCAAATTGAGATCAGGTCTTATCATACGTTTTATCATGAAAGAATGTTGTATTTTGTCAAAACCTTTTTCTGTGTCTATTGAGATATGTGAGTTTTATCCGGCTGTGTGTGATATATTTATATATTTGAACCTGTTGAACCTTGCATCTGGGGTTGATGCCTATTTTGTCATGATATATATTCTTTTTCATGACATGTTGCATTGTTTCAGTATATTGTTGAGGAACTTTGTGTTTATGTTCAATAAAGATATTAGCCTTTAGTTCTCTTTCTTAGCTGGGTTGTTTCTCATTTTGAAATCACAGTAACTTCCAGCAATGACTTTGAGAGCACTCTTTCCCTTTTACTTTCTTTAAAGAGTTTAAGAATTAATGGTGTTACATGTTTCCAAAAGTTCTGGTAGAATTTGGTATTGTATCTATCAGGGCTTTTCTTATTTGGTAGCTTTTTGTTGTTGTGGTTTTTGTTCGTATTTTTATTCTTTATTTATTTTAATGAGAAAAAAAGATAAAATAGCAATGAGAGTTTCAAAACAGGTTAGTATGACAGGTACAATAATTAATAAATTGTATACTGTTGTCTTCAGAGTAGTTATTCATAGGACAAGATGTAGATATACCTTGTCTAAATAATATTTATACAAACATTTCTTCTCATTGAAGTAAGAGAAAGTAGCTGTATATCTATCCTATCTTGTGTGTGTGTGTATATATATATATATGCATATATATATGTATTTTTTTTTTACTTGACTGACTTTGTCAGATACAAAAGTTATATTTTTAGTTATATAGGTCTTGCTTTAACTTGGTCTTAACGATCCAGCAAAAAAGTTTAACCATAAGGTATAAAAAGTATTGCCATATTAATATGCTGAGCTATAAAAGGCTCAAGGCAACAACTTCTGACGATTGCCAGTTCTGCTGATAACACACTACTACTATGGACTATTGGACTACATTGTGTTATTTTGCTGAATTCAAGTACCTACAGTCTTTAGACTTGTTTCAAGTAGGCAAAGGTCCTTTAAAGACTTCTTTAAATACAGCCTCTCTAACTGCAGTGGAACACTCATTTCTGACAAAACGAAAAAGAAGAATATAAGTAAAAGACCACATGGAGAGAAAACTTTCTCTCAGGCTCTCACAGAGAGCAAACTGGTCAAGCACTGGCTGTGACTCATCCACATGAATGACACAGACAAAGGATCTTCACAATAATGTACAGGACTACAAGATAAACCCTGAGGGGACTTCACTGACCACATAAGAAACATAAAGTACATGTGTTGGTATATAAGTCTTGCTCTATCTAGGTCTTAACCATCCAGCAGAAAAGTATAAAAATGAAGTATACATCGTGGAGCCATAATATTAAGCTGAGCTGTAAATGGCTATGGTCGACAACTTCTTTGAATAACTCACTATTGTTGTGGAATGCTGGACTGTGTTGGATTGTGTTGTCAAGTTCAAACACCTAAGTTAGTTGAATGTCTGTGGAGTGCCCACCTTTGATAGGTGTAGACAAAGGAAGGGGTATAGAAAGAAAAAATCATGATGTGTGTGTATAGACAGAACAGTTGGGACAGATAATGCTGTGCTTCTACATAATCCTATGAGAGGCAAGATTTGCACTGATGGTGGTTGGACAGGATATTATGTCAGCTTCTAGTACTATGGTCATCCACTAGGAAAATAATTATTGAATTTTTGATATAATTCAGGTATAAAAAAATAAGTAAACAGCTACACTCTTAATTTACTGATAAGAGACATCTGCTATAATAATGTCTGTAAGTATATCATGTATGCACCTTGCATGATACCAAAACATTATGAAAACAGTTTGCAATGTATTAATTTATCAAATCTGTATTGATAAGGTGTCTTAAAACTGTCTGATTGATATTTGTACTTCAATAAAATAAAAAATAAATTAAAAAAAAGTAAAAGACCATTTTTTGTTTTGTTTTTTTAATGAGTTTTTTTTTTTTCTTTTTCAAATTTAGTAGAGGGTGTCTACAAGGTCTCACAGACTCAATGATCCTCCTGTTTTCAGCCTCCCAACTGCCAGGATTGCAGGCAGTGCCACCATGCCCAGTCTCAATCAAGATCTTAGTGTATCCAGGGGGCGGGGCTAGCAAGACACAACAGGATTTGAACCCAGCCAATGTGTTCTGCCTAAGCAGGCACTTTAGTCTGCTGAGCTATTTGACCAGGCCCTTAAATGAAGTTTTCTGAGTAGCTGATTTATTATTTGTGCTGCACTTATAGGATTTTAATTATGTGTGTGGACAGGTTATTTTCTGATCACAGCTATTTCAGATTCTGAATGCTTCATTTATTTGTTCTTTCCCCATATTTGAAAAGTTTTCTGCTATTACTTCTCTAAGCATGTTTTTCAAAATGCCATTTGTACTGTCAGCTGCTTTTGTACTAATTCCAATTAATCTTGGATGAATCTTCTTTGTGTCATCTAATAGGTGTATTCTTTCTAGGGTCCATAGTTTTGAGAATCTAGTACACACAATTTTCTCTGCCTATTTTGTAGGTTGTGAGCTCACCCCTATACTGGTTCCAGAAGCCCATCGGTTTACTGAACGTTGTGGCAACTGTTCAAGCTAAGGGATGTCCTTGCTCATTTTGGTAGATGAAGAAACCACTCGGGGCTCAAATATGTGTTGAATATAGCATGCTATATTTAGTACTAGATTTAGCTGCTCTCCTAAGAGCCACAAAAGTCGAGCTAGCTGCTTACCATATAGGTGATGCCTATGTCTCTCATACTAAGTTTAAACTTATCAATGTGTGTATGTCTGTTCCCTCTCTGAAGTTGTCTCCAGTCTCTGTCTCTCACCAAGTCATCATTGGGGTTATACTGAGAATTCTAAAGTAAATTTTGTTTTTGGTTGTTCTGAATCTCAGCCTAAAGGGGAAAAAATCCTTTTCAGGGATAGTACTTTATTAAAAAACCCACAATAGTGGGTACTATACTAGATTCTTTTATTAACTACTATGCCTTTGTGTAGAAGGAATCACTTTGAAGTAAACACTCATGCCATTTTTACAGATTGTAGTAGCTTGGGCATTTCTTTGGGCCAGCATGCTGCTGACTGGACTATTGTTTCTCTCTCCTTGCACTTACTCTGTACCTATATAAAACAATCATCTCTTGGAGCCAGGGTAAGCTTCTGCTGCAAAGTGGCATGGCTCTCAGTGGTTGCAAGGGAAAAATACAGTAAACTTCCAGTATTAAGATGAGATGAGATGAGAGGTCAAGTGGAATGGTCTCTTCCCTACTGAGAGAAGAGAAACTGCCTAAGAACTGTAGAGCATTTGCTTATACATAACTGATGTCAATTTCAATTTCTCTGTCAGCAACTCACTTGTAACATTGAACAGCTTATTTAAATGGCTCTAGGAGCTCCTCATATTCTCTGGTAGGCTTTGTCTTAGCCCCACATGTGTGATTAATTTCCAACTTCAACCCCTCCCAACAAGCTTCCAAAACAC
The DNA here is from genome assembly GCA_004027165.1 of Ctenomys sociabilis. NCBI lineage: Eukaryota > Metazoa > Chordata > Mammalia > Rodentia > Ctenomyidae > Ctenomys > Ctenomys sociabilis. The sequence goes on along the minus strand of PVKA01022559.1, from coordinate 29,686 downwards.
TTCCTTTTCCCCAAGTTCTTTACAGCTTCTAATTTTCTCATCAGTTCTTTCCTGGTTTCTGGAGATCCACTTTTTCTCCTCATTAACAAGTTGTCTTTTTCCAGGTGTTAAGAGTTTGGGTCTCTGAGATGCTGAATATTGCTACTGATCTCCACTTCACCATTCTGCCAGTGTTGGCTATTAATAAAATGGTTATTTTTATACAGGCATAAATAGAAAAATGATATGACTATCTTTAAACTTTATAAGTCATAGTTTGGTGTTTGGGCTTTTAGTATTAAGGCAGGGATAATGTGCAGAAATATCTGGGTAGGGGCCAGGGAGATGGCTAAATATAATAAGTGCTTCCCTGGGAAGCACAAGGGACTGAGTTCAATCCCCAGTTCTGCCAAAAAAAAAAAAAAAGAATTATCTGGGTCACCTTGGTAACCTACCTACATTGCAGAACATGGAGAGTCTCCTTTTTAATGTATTTAAAATTAAGCTTTTAAATACATTAAATTGATCCAGGAAAACTGGATCACAATTCTGGGCTTATGAGTGTAGGGTTCTGGTCATAAGGATCTGTGAAGAGGAAGTAATGGTCTGGGATATTTTCAAGATAGCCAGTTATGATGATTTTCTACTGATCTATCTGGTTAAAACTTGATACAGAAATAGAGGTGATTAGAAGTCCTATGCAATAATGGCAGGGGCTCAAGACTTTTTGGCCATAGCTGATTTCAAGGATAATGACTTGAGTTGGGTTCTTTAATGTCAGCCTAAGCAATGTCATCCTATTCCATAAAGCATTCTTAAGAGTATTCTTAAAGCATTCTGAAGAATATTCTTGGTATCAGGCTAAAAATAGAGTCTTGGCTGAGGATCTAGAATAAAAGAGTCCTGCATCGGTCTCAGTAGTCCTATACACACCAGCTTGAGTAAAAGTAGAGGCCTTCTAATATATTCTATTGGTCTGGTTTTCTTTACAAAAAAAATGTGATTTGGTAATTTTCCACAAGCTCTGGGAATACTGAAAACACATTGGAAAACAATACACATTCATTGGGAAAAGAATTTCTATACCAAAGTTTTGTGTTAAAATCAAGAATTACTTGCTTGGTTATTAGCTCTAAAAGCAAAAGGTATGGGTCTAAATATGAGGGCACCATCATGAAAGAATTTTGCAGGACCTTAATATGGTAAAATGTCTAGGGAAGGTATTTTAGAAATTCTCAGAAATAATGAAGATAGGGGCTGGGGAGATGGCTCAGTGGAATAAGCACTTCCCTAGCAAGCACAAGGGCCTGAGTTCAATCCCCAGTTCTGAAAAAAAAAAAAAAAAAAAAAAAAAAAATAATGAGGATAGCTATTTTTCTTTGATGAGTTACAATTCTTTTACATTCATGAACTATACAATGAATGGTCAAACTTGGAAATAAGAGTGTATGGGTAAGGGGGAACCAGACAGATCAGTGGACTAAACGCCTGCTTAGGCAGGCGCAATGACCAGGATTCGATCCCCAGCATGCTGTGCCAGCCCCACCCTTGGGGTATAATGAGACAGGACTGAGACTGGGCATGGTGACACGTGCCCGTAATACCAGTGCTTGGGAGGCTGAAAACAGAAGGATCACTATGAGTCTGATCTGTGTAATAGATCCTGTACTAAAAATATATTTTTTAAAAAGAAAAAGAATATATGAATACAAAGAAATGTTTTCATATAAGTTGTTATATTCAATTGCATGGCCCTTGTCCTGTGAAGGTAGCAAGTGTGGATGCTGAGATTTGAAACCTCTAAACATTTCACTCCAAGACCTACTTAAACAATATATTCAGTTATGTTAAGACCCCATTATTGGTTTTGAAAGGTCTCTGTAGAAGACATAGCACAGCATGTTTCATGTTGAAGTGCAAGGAGTAGAAGTAACCTTGAGCATCCCAGAAAAGGCCAATAGGTTGACTTTAAAGAAACAAAAAAAAAAAAAAACAGGTAGCATTACCTCAATGAAGTAAATCCTGTTTCCCCCTCAAGTCCCTGAAGAACTGACCAGATTTAGGGAGACTGATAAGTAAACCAGAAGACAAACTATAATAAGTAGATTCTAATGCTTAGAAAGTCTGTCCTGGATATTCTTCCTCTCTGCAAGAACATGGTATACTATGTGGGACCAAAATACCTGACAACAGCAATTTAAAGGAGAGAAGTTTGTTTCAGTTTCAGACGATATAGTCTATGGACTTCTGGCACCATAGCAGAAATGGTACAGCAGAAGGATCTGGTAGAAGAAAGCTCAACCCTTAGCAGCCAGGAAGCAGAGAGAAGAAGGGGCCAAGCAAGAGTCTACATTCCAAAAACATGCCCCCACCAAAGACCCACCTCCTTCAACCAGTGCAACAGCACATTCAGCTATGAACTCATGAGTGGATTAATTCACTGATCCAGTGATCTTCAGAAAGCTCCATCTCTAAACAGAGACTCTGGAAGAAATTTTTAGATAAACTATGACAAATAAGCAACTGAATTTGTCATCCAAAGCTCAGTCTTGGGATTAATTTATCTGGGTTAACATTTCCTATAAAAGGGGCTTTCCCACCCTAAGGTCCCTATTGTTTATATTCTCCAGCTTCTTTGTCTCCTCTCTGGACACTGCTATCTCCACTACTTCTGCTTCTCCAATTCCATCCACATCCTCTCTCAATCCACTGTATTTTCACTTCAGGATTAGTAAGGTTTTCTTCTATAGATTTAATACCACTGCCTATGGGACAAATTGGTGTGTCTAGATTCTCAGAAATGTTTCTGTCCAGGGACCTTTATGTAAATAGGTTAATCTACTGATTTTGCTTTTGATAGTTAAAACTACAGATTCCAAGGGTGTTGCGCAGTTGACTTAACCAGATACATTGGGAACTGTTATTTATATGTGTCAAAAATGCATCAGGCTTCTGATCGTTGTGTCTCACAAACATGTCATAATAAAAAATAAAAATTCAGAGAAAAAAGCCAACACTGAGTGTTCATCACATACCAGATATTTTGAAATCACCTTCTCATTTCCAGTCATTTTATACAGTACTAGATTGAACCGTGGTCCCCTGCCTGACTGCGTTTGCCCCAGCAGGTGCTTAAACAACTGAGCTAACCTGCAAGCCTGCAAGCCTTCTTTCTTTCTCTTTCTCTCTTTCTCTCTTTCTCTCTCTCTCTCTCTCTCTCTCTCTCTCTCTCTCTCTCTCTCTTTCTTTCTTTCTGGCAGAACCAGGGATTGAACTCAGACCCTTGTGCTTGCCAGGGAAGCGCTTATGCTACTGAGCAAATCTCTCTGGCCCGTTATTTCTTACTGATAAGAGAATTCAGAAATTTTGCCCAAAGTTAATAAAGTATCAAACTTGTATTCAAACACAGACTTTTGTTATTCTAATTTTTGAATTTTGTACTCCTATTTGTTTCTTTCTTTATTTTTAAGATAGGGTCTCACTACGCAGTTCGGGCTGGCCTTGTGCTCACTTTTGCACCCCCAGGCTGGTCTCAAACTCACAGAAATCTTACTGTTTTAACATCCCTTGAGTACTGGGATTGCAGGGATGCACCACCACACCTGGTTTTGGGACCACAGGGTGGGCACCAGCATCTGGGAGGAGATGGTGCACTTGCAGATCTGGGGTCAAGACCACATGGCATGTGGGGCTGGGAATCGAACTTGGATCCTTTTGTTTGCCAAGTAGGTGTTTATCCCTCTAAGCTATCTCCCTGGCCTCTGTACTATTATTTAAATTAAAGAGAACAAAAGAAAGAACAGGAGGTGAAGAATAGGAAAGAGAAAAGTTAAGAGGAGATTATAAGGAAAAACCAATTGCATTTTGTTTGGATTTCAGAAGCAGACTTTAACTTTATAATTAATAAATAATTTCCCCTTATAATGTTTCTTCCAATCCTGCCATCATTATTCAAGGAGCTGAGCCCTTCCCATGTATTACTTTAATTTGTTCTTATAAGAATTCTTTGAGGTAGACATTATTATTATTATTATTCCTGAACAGATGATTATGCTGAAGTTCACAAAGATGACCCAATTTGACTAAGGCTGCATAGCTGGGAAGTAGTGGAACTAGGCTTACATCCAAGTTTTTCAAGCACTCTCCAAAGTTACACATTTAAGCTGGAAAAAGAAGAGAGTCTGGGGGCTTGTAGGTTAGCTCAGTTGTTTAAGAACCTGCTGGGGCAAACGCAGTCAGGCAGGGGACCACGGTTCAATCCCCAGATCCCCATGCCTTACCAGACCCACTCTTAAGGCAGCCGGAGCCAGCCAAAACACAAATAAAAAAAAAAAAAAAAAAAAAAAGAGAGAGAGAGAGAGAGGAGAGTCTCATAATTACCACAAAGTACTTACGTAGTCAATAGGCTTAAGGGATATAACTCTAGATGTTGGGCAGCCACAGGAAGTAAGATCAGCATAGAGGCCTTCTTCTAATACACACTGATTATAGAAGATGTCTTCTTGGTAGCAGAGGAGCCAGCTGTAAAAAAAACAAAATTACAATCAAATTACAGTCAGCTAGCAGTTTCTGATTAACATTAAAAATTATAAAACATATCCTTGGGCTGGTGAGATAGCTTGATGGTCTAAGTGCCTGCCTGGCAAGCAAGGACCCAAGTTCTATCCCTGGTACCACATGCTGTGCCAGCCTCAGAACCTCCGGCACACCTTGCCAACCCTGAAACCAGGCATAGTGGCACATGCCTGTAATACCAGCCCTAGGGGAGGCTGACACAGAAGGATCACTACAAGTCTGAGCTATGTAGTGAGACCCTGTACCAAAGAAATACATACATAATTAAAATACATCCTCATTTTTACAGGCAATACAACTAACAAATAGAAAGCTTTAGTGATTTGTTCAAGATTCTCCCACCTATAAAAAGTTGAGGCCGAGATATGAAATAAGACATCTGCTTTATGCTAAAGACATGCTTTCATTTAGTGCCTTCCAATGCAACATTGTGGAATCAATCTATGGGGGTGATTAAGTATTTGAAAAAATGAGTTCTTTTGGGAAAAAATTAAAATACATTTATTTAATGATCTTTTAATGATTCCACCAGGATAGGCATAGGAGCTAGACTTCTAAAATCATATAAGAATATAAAAATATACACATGAGCTAGCTAACAAAAATTAAAAAAAAAACTTTAGAAACCTTAATGGTGAGTAATCTTCATTACAACACTTACTAGAGTGAGTAATCTTTATTACAACACTTAAGTTAAGACATCATTTTATAAGGGACCCCAAGGGAAAAATTAATCAGCTATTACAAATTTAAATTTAGTGTAAATCCCAACTCCATATTTTAAGACTATCAAGACTGTACTATATCTAGGCCACATTAATTTTGGATTACTCCTCCCCCAAAATGCTCTCTGAAATAATTTACTGTTATATTTTCTATATAATAAGCATTTTTTCAACCAATACTTATTAAAGGTTTCCAATGTGCTAGGCATGAGTCTATTCCTTCATCTACACTATTTATTTTGTGTGTGTGTGTGTGTGTGTGTGTGTGTGTGGCTTTTTTTTTAGTGGAACGGGGGATTGAATTCAGGCCTTTGCACTTGCCAGGGAAGCATTTATCCCACTGAGCCATCTCCCTGGCCCTCATTTTGTCTTATTTAGTCTTTAAAAATCCCTTGAGGTAGGGACCTATCATCATACTTCCTTTAGAGATGAGGAAACTGAGGTCCAGAAGGGTGATCCAATTGGCTTAAGATTACATACCTGGGAAGTAGTAGAAATGAGCTCATATACACATCTCCATACTCTTAAATGAAATATATCAGGCCTGCATATGCAAACATCCTATTGTCTCCTTAGTGTAAGAACCTGAAATTCTAAATAAAATCTGAAGGGTACAATAGATACTGGGAAAAGGCAGTGAACTGTTCAAAAGGAAGGAGTGACCGAGATGAGAAGGACAGGAGAGGGACTTGAGGAAACAGCTGTATCTCTGTATGTAAGCAGGATAGTATAGATAATTGTACTGTGGATTTCTGCGGGTCTCTGGAAGGGAATAGTTAATGCTGAATTTTTTTGTTTCTTTTTCTTTTGATCTGTGTCATTTCTAATTTTTTCTTTTTACTACTTTGCATTCTCTTTTAAAAAAATTCTCCACACACAGAACTTCTGTGACTCTTAAATTCTTTAAAATTATATTTGCACATTCCCTGTATAATAAAAGATTTTTTTCCCAAAAAACTCCAATGCTTCTTTTAATCAGAAAATGAAAATTTACCTTATAAATGAAATTACTTTGGGTCATCAGTACGTATTTTATTTTTCCCAAGAATTGTAGTCTACTTAATTTATAATGCTTTATTTTATATGTTTTAATGCTGTGAAACTCCTATCCTGTTTGGAAGTATAAAGACAGTAACAAATATAAAAAAGTTCAAAGCAAAGAGCTGTATGAAAGAAGGAATGAACTGCTTAAATTAGGCTGAGTCGAAGTTACTAGAGGGAATGGTTTGGACTAAAATTCAAAGGACATAATGGGATTAAGTATTAAGCAAGCGACACAAATGTATACCTCCAGGTGTCAGGCAGTTAATGCAAATGAGTACTATAACAGTGAGGGAAAAAATGGGATAGTGGTTATGATACACTGGGAAGGATCCTCGCCACCCACTCAATACCAGCAATTATTGCCAAAGTTCAATTTTTTTCACTGAAAACCTATTTTCTGAAGTAGTATATCCAAAACCTAAATCTTGATATGAAAAAAACCAATTAATATCCACTGGTTAGATTTACCACAGAACTTCTTTGAAATAGATTCGGAAATCAGCCAACTATAGCCCAAATGTCTATTTTCATATAGTCCACAAGATGAATTTGGCCTATAAGTTTTTAAATTGTTTTAAAAATTGAAATAACACTACTCCATGACACATAAATATTGTGTATAATTCCAAGTTCTACATGCAAGGTAAATTTCCCTGGAACAGAGCCTTGCCTATGCATTTATATACTGTCTGTGGCTGCTTCTTTGCTTCAACAGCAGTGCTAAAAGCAGTGGAAGACAGCCTATTCAGCCCAGACTAGAAACTATCTGCACCTTATAGAAAAAAGTTTGCCAACTTCTGATACAGGAAGTAATGAGAAAAAGAAATGACTAAGTGAATGATGGAATGAAGAAAGGTCTGAAGGGACAGTAAAAGGACACAATGGAGAAGGAACAGAAAAAAGAAGACTACTGGACAAGAAAGCCTAGAAAAATAGGAGCTGCACTTGACTTTTCTGGTACTAGAGGGTGACTGGAGGGATGAAAAGTGGATTAGTAAAAATACTAAAGCGGATTTAGACACAAAATAATATGGCTGGTTTGTAGTAAATACTAGAAATAAATGGACAGTGGAGCAGGAAGTAATTGGGAGACTGAAGTTCCACTGCTGAAAGACAGGAGTTCTTACTCTTACTGCTTCTATAAAGAAGGGAGGAAAACTGACTTATCCAAGATATTTTGAAGGACATAGACTTTGATAGAGTATAAGGTAGATATTTGATACAAGGAGACACCACTACACTGTGTACTTATAAACGGCTGGTGGTAAATTTGGTGTTATCATATATTTTCATAAATAAAAAAGAATACATTTTACCCCTTATAATCACATACAGTTTTATATACACATAAGAAAGTGTCAAAATATCAATGTAGGGGCCAGGAAGATGGCTCAGTAGAATGAGTGCTTCCTATGCCTGAGTTCAATTCCTGGTTCCACAAAAAAAAAAAAATTAATGTAGTTGGAAGACTATGTAGTTTAAAGTTAAAACAGTACCACACAGGCCACGCCCTTGGGGTGCTCTGACTGGACATGGTGGCACATGCCTGTAATCCCAGAGCTTGGAGGCTGTAAACAGGCTGATAAAATAAAAATAAAATAATGTTAAAACAAATAACCCAAACTATCCTTCATCTGACACATAGTATGTATAACTCTGGGAAACCCTAACTGTAAATCTGGTTTCGTCATCTCTGAAGTGGAAGTAACTTATGCTTCAAACATATTAAAAAGTAAAAATAAAATTAGAGGTAGTATTCTACAGTGCTATATATGAACACATAATGTAAATATTCAAAAATATTTAGAAAATACTCTAACAGTAAGAGAATCTTCCTTAAGTTGGTTCATCAGCAATTCCTTTCTTGTATTCCATGACTCAAAATACTAATTCAGCAAAACTAGGCTACTTAGTAGTTAGCAATGCCTAAAAAAAAAATTAAAAAATTTTCTGTACAGTATATACAAAAAATAAGCCAAATCTTTTTAGATATAAAAGAAACTTAATTATTAGTGAACAAAGAAAATGTTAACAAGAATACTTACCAACCCCGAAGAACTTTAAAAGAACATGGTATGAATGAAGTCAGATCACAAATTTCTTTTGTATAATCTATGCATTTGCCTTGGAATCTCGGTTTACTGAATGCTTTGAGCTACAGGAACAATATAATAATTAAGCAGAAAATAGATGACATCATCACAAGCAAATAAAACTTCTAATTTCATATACATTTTAAAATTCAAGAAGATATGAAACATGTTTTATGTATCAGCAATGAATTTATGTCAAGACAGTAACATTTTTCTTAAAGTCACACTTTTTTACGTGTTTCAAGGCATCAATTATTTAATATTTTCATGCATCTTTTGCACCAAATTTGGATACAGATGCCTAAAATATTGTATTAATAAATCAGAATTCTTCCACTAAAATTTGTTTTCTATTATATCAAACAAATATATTCTTCTATGGTGAGATAAAATATATAAAATAAGAAGCAAACACAATGGATTAAAGTGCCTGCAAACAGGTGCAGGGTCCAGGGGTTCCATCCCCAGGCCTGCTGTGCTGGCCCTGCCCCACAGCATGCTAGACAGTAGTTGAGATGGGGTGTGGTGGCACAAGCCTGTAATCCCAGCTCCTGGGAAGCTGTAAACAAGCGGATCACTATGAGTCCAAGCCATAGTGAGACACTGAACATTCTGTGGACCCTTCCTTAAATTAAAAAAAAAAAAAAAGAGGTTCAGGGAAAATTGGTATGTCTTTTCTCTTCCCAAGTCTCTCCCCATAGTTAAGAGAAGAAAAAATATGAGAGTATAGGAGGAGATGTTAGAGAAGAAGATGTGATTAGTGGAAAATTCATGGTAAATAGACATCTGTGTCAGGTGTTTCAGTTTATAAGATTGAGTTTTCTAATAAAAACTATTTTCAATGTACATTTTAAAGTTATATTCCTTTGTTTTTCAAGAAAAATACATGACATCTCAGCTACAGTGCACTTTACAGCAGAGAAATAATAATCTGTAAATCTAGTGGTCTTGGACTAAAATTAAGAAAGAAAAAATTGGGCTGGAAATAGAGCTTACTGGCACAGTGCCTGCCTGGTAAGCTTAAGATTATGAATTCAATCACTGGTACCAAAAAAAAGACCCAAATATTTCATAATACACTGAAGACTTTAAATAGCATGTCCCATAGGTCCACTCTGCACTGACAGTACTGCAAAGAATGCATGCAGCAGCATTTCTGCTTTTGCTGTTATAGAGAACAGAGCTCACATCTCAGCAGCAAGTGTTTACCTCCTCCATCTTTCCCAGGGTGGTCCTAAAGGAACTTTTTTTTAGCTGCCTTATTTTGCTCTGACCTTGCTTGGTCTGATGTCAGAGCACAGCCCAAATGAAGGAAACAAGAAAAAGAGGTCTCCTGTAACCATCAGTAGCTTGAACAACATGACTTCCTGTTGTGAACCACATTATTTATATGTGAAGCATTAAAACAAAGGGGCTACTCAAAGAGATAAAATTTAGCAAGCTTCTGCCAGGCTCTTTCTGGTGATACAAAGATTGGGAGAAAAAAGTACAATACTTGCCTATTTTTTTTTTTTAGTGTAAAGTTTCTAAAAGCACAAGCCTAAAAAGTAAACTACTTTTTATTTCCAAGGGTATAAATTTCTCTATGGTGAAAATATTATCTAAATTCATAGTAAGAATTGGAAAAACCATATATGAATAGAAACCACAGCTATCTAATTTCTAGTAATTTATTTCTAGTTTGTTGAATAAATTTTGAACAGTGGTACCTCAGGGAAATTTGGTTGCTACTAGAATCATGGAATGAATTCTGTGGTAAGAATCATGAACATAATTAAGTTCAGGAACTGAGGTACTGCTGTACTGCTGAGCTGAAGATTTGTATTTCATCATGACATTTAAGAAATACCTTTCTTTTTTCTTTTTCAGACAGTGTCTTGCTATGCAGTTCAGGCTGTTCTTGAGCTCACTTTGTAGCCCATAATGGTCTTAAACTCCTAACAATTCTCCTACCTCAGCCTACTAAGTGCTGGGATTAGAGCATAATGGTGTGCACCATTATGCCCAGCAAGAAATATTCTTAAGATTACTAACAATGTAAATTAAGCATAGTTCAGATGATTTATTTCATAGCCTTTTCTAGGTTTTAGTCTTCTGTACTGAGGAAAATTAAAATTGACAAACATACATACATATGATAAAGTATCTCTGATTTGATGGGTTAAAATAGTCTTTTTTGGCTTTTTTTTAATTATTAAAGAGAGTACAAAGCAGTATTAAAATTTAAAAAATACAAATGATACACAATTATACTAAACAAAATATGAATTTCACAGTTTTGTTGTAATACAGTGCTGTTTTCACATTAGTTGTTCATATTATCAGATATATGCATGCAAAATTGAAGAAAAAAGAAATTATACAAAATAAAGAAGAGAAAAAAGAAAAACAATTTAAAAAAAAGGAGACAAAACAAACTTAGCATTAATTGCACCTTTCCATAGACAAGCAGAAAACCAGAGTTGTCCAGACCATTTTGCTTACATACACAGACATGTATCTTTCCTGCACTCCCCCTACTGTCCTTCTCAATTCAGTAATTCCTTCCTTTTGAACAGGTTCATTCTCTTTTCCCAGTATCTACTGTACCCTTTAGACTTTATTTTCTCTTTCAGGTTCTCACACTAAGGAGACAATAAGATATTTGCATATGTGGATCTGATTTATTTCACTTAAAAATATGTCCTTTAGTTCCATCCATTTACCACTAAAACCCTCAAATTTATTCTGCTTTATAACTGAATAATAATCCATTGTGTAAAAATACATTTTCTTTATCCATTCTTCAGTTGATGGACATTTGGATTGTTTCCAAGATTTAGCTGTGACAAATTGCACTGCTACAAACATGGGTGCACATATATTGCTGTGGTATGTTGTTTTCACATCTTCTAGAAAAATACCAAGGAGGGGAATAGTTTGGTCGAATGAGATCTCCAATCCTAGCTTTTTGAGGAATTTCCACACTGATTTCCATAGTAGTTGTACCAGTCTACACTCCACCAACCGTGGAGGGGGTTCCTTTTTCCCCACAGCCTCTCCACATTTGTTGTTGTCTGACTTTTTTTTTTTTTTGGCAGAAACAGGGATTGAACTCAGGCCCTTGCACCTGCCAGGGAAGTGCTTATTCTACTAGGCCATCTTACTAGCCCCTGGCTGACTTCTTGATGATAGTAATTCTTTCTAGTGTAAGATGGTATCTCAGTGTCATCTTAATTTGCATTTCTTGAATGACCAATGATGTTGAACTTTCTTTACATATACTTATTTGCCATTTGTATTTCTTCATTTAAGAAATGTGCATTCTCCAAACTTCAAATACTAGGTTTAATGCTTACTGGAATTATCTTATTTTAATCCCCAAACAAGAACTACTGTATGCACTCAAAAGTAAACCACGCTCACAAACTTACTACTTAATTTTAACCTTTTAAATGATTCAGAATAAAACAACTCTTAATAATATTCTGAAGATAATACAAACCCCAATTCTGCTTACTTTGATAATGCTGTGCATTACAGAAATTCAAGTTCTGAAAAAAACTAGCTGGATAAATCACTATGGTTGTTTCCTTTCTAGTTTAATGAATAAGTGTACAAAATAACACAGATTGCTTATAACTTTGACAAATACTCTGATGAACAAAAGATATTCATCTATCTATGTCATGTGGCCATATTTTAATCCCATCATTCTCCAAATGCAAGTGTATGGAAGTAAAAATAAAAACAAAACAAAATAAAAGAACAAAACTCTGGTGCTCACTAAATGATAAGGTATCCTTTATATATAATGTGGCATTTGCTCTTCAGAAATAACATTTAGAGCTAAAATTGTCATCATTTTATAATGAAGACTTTGCAGAAATGCTTTTTGCTATGTAATTATCACTTATGATATACATGAATACTAGTGGTAATCTCTTCCAACTACTATGAAAATATAAAAACTAGAGAACTTAATTACTGTTCTAATACAGATGCTATGTTCAGTTTATTCTACAATATCAGCATCATCTTTTTAAAAATTTCAGCATCATCTTTTAATACAACTTTATATTAACCAATCCTAAAATAAGAATACAATTCTACTCTGAATACAGCTTTGTCTAATCCTTTGGGCCTCCCTCATACACACCAACTGACTGTTAAAAAATAGTCTTCACACTTTGATTACATCACACCTATCTTGTATTACACTCTCATATATTTCTTGAGTCAATTACATAGTCTATAATAATTGTATTTCCCTAATGGCTCATAGAAGATGTTCTTCAATCGTTCTCCCTGAGAACTTTTACACACTGAATACTGTAAAAGTGAGTCAGTTATATCATTACAAAGAAATGTTTTTCTTTGAAAAAAATACATCTATATAAAAATTAGGTTACATGTACAGCTACTTTCTCTTAGTTCATTGAAAAGAAAGAGTTGTGCTAATACTGTCTAGAAAAGATATCATGTCTGCATCTTGTACTATTAGTAACTACTATGAAGATAACAATAATGCAATGTGTTAATTATTATAACTGTCCTACTAACCTGTTTTGAAACTGTGTCATTGCTATTTCTTTTCAATAAAATTAATTAAAAAGGAAATGTTTTTTTCTCTCTTGCTTCTGAATCTTATTGATATTTGCCTAAATTTGTCATTTTTCTGTCTGCATTCATGAAAATAGTAACTACAACTATTATTGACCCTGTGATCACTTTAAAATTGACACTAAATTATCCATAGAAGAAAATATTCATTTGTTTTTCTCTACTACAATTATGTACAAAATAGAAAAAGGGCTCAATACTTGCAGGAATTCAAATTTTTAATGATATATGTAAATGAACTTTAAAAGATGCTATATTTTTCTTTCTTTTTTTTTTTTTTGGTGGAACTGGGGATTGAACTCAGGCCCTTGCACTTGCCAGGGAAGCACTTATTCCACTGAGCCATCCTCCTGGCCCCAAAAGATGCTATAAACACAAGGTACTTGATTGGGTCAAGAGGGGAACTGGTCAGAATTTCTGCAGAATATTAGACTATAATCTCTTCTGAAAACTTTGTTTACTTTTATGAGATTTGATCTAGTGAGATTTCTGATATTCAAGATTTATTAAGGCAGTTATATGATGACAATGTGAATACAATCCATATTCTGTTTAGTATTATTTTGTTAAATGCCACCTGATAATCATAAGAAAATCTAGAACCACTGAGCTATATCCCCGGCCTAGAAGGACTCAATATTTTGGGTTGGTAATTAGATTTAGTGACTAATTAGGAGGAAAACAATCTTGTCAATAAAAGGTGGAGTACTATCAACATCTCAAATAAGGCATCTTTACAGAATAATCAGAAATAATATTTTTACTATCACAAGTCTCATTATGTATATTAATCTCCAAGTATGCATTATCTAAATTTTGCCCCTCCTATGGGGTTTCAGCTTCCCCTTAAAATCACCAGTATAAAATACCTCCCACTCCTGACTTAAACTGTAAGATGTAACTTAGTTATGGCCTCAGGGAAGAAGTATCTACAGAAACCACTGGTATGTACAATCTGACTGCCACAGCTATCTGGGAAGTAGAAAATACTTTCTGGTTACAGAATGCAACTAGCCTGTTGATCAAGATCTGTTTATGTTCAAGTGAGCATAAATAATAAAAACATTTGAAAATTTGGTCAGCTGAAAATAAGAAGAGCTTTGATATCCAGCTATCATATACCTGCCAGAAATTTTTATTTCATAAGCCAATTACCAACTTCACTGGATGTTTTCTGCTGCTGCACCTCTCTTCAAGTTGTATTGGAAATATTATAAACAAAATCTTTTTAGCAATATGTTCCAAACAAGGAAGTCTATTAAAACAACCCACCCCCACCCCCTGGGTCAGGATGAAACAGGCAGGATGAGAAACAGAGCTTGAAAGAATGGGACTTTTTAATCACCAAAAGCTCAGAAAATGTGCAGCTTGAAATTATTCCTGTTTAATTTCTTTCTTCAAGTTATTTTGACTCATGTGAAACGCTGCTTTAAAAATCCAATTGAGCGTTTTCAAAAATTCAAAATAAAGGTGTGGCAGGAAGTATTTCCAAATATAACTACTCAATTATATTCAAAAGGGAAACATTCCCAATAGACCCAAGCTAATCAGAAAACAACAAAACTTGAAAGCACTGTGAGTGGAAATCTGGTTGAACAAGCTGATCTGAAACATGTAAACATTAGCATGAATATGAAAAAAATATACATTCAGCATTATATAAAGGTAGTGGATGTCATTTTAAATTAATCACTATATTTGCTTTTTAACAGGAGAAAAAGTAATATCTGTTATCCTCTGATCCTTTTATGGTTGTGCTCCTCTTATGGTATATCCTTCTTTGACTTGAAAATGTTGCTTTAGGGACTGGAGAGATGGCTCAGTGGAATAAGCACTTCCCTGGCAAGCACAAGGGACTGAGTTCAATCCCTGGTTCCACAAAAAAAAAAAAAAAAAAAAAAAGAAAGAAAAAAAAAAAGAAAATGTTTTATAAAAGGAATCGGAAACTATTTTACACTTCTATGGGCTAATGGTATCTACTTAAACTGAATTTTAGTTTTTGAATCAATGCATAGGATTAACAATGATCTCACAGAATTATGCGAAGTATTATATAGGCAAAATTTCTAGCCCTCCATACATAATAAAGAAGCATTAGAATCTAGAGTATTATGCAGTCCTGTTCAAACCATTAACATTAGAAATGAAAGGAGTGGAAAATAGCTACAGTCTGGGAGGTAGCTCAGTAGAATAAGTGCTTGCCTGGCAAGTACAGGGTCCTGAGTTCAATCCCCAATGCCGCAAAAAAAAGAAAGAAAGAAATGAAAAAGCCCCTGACCTGCTATGCTGGCCCCACCCCCAGGACATGCTGAGAAGGCAATTGGGACTGGGGGTAGTGGTGCACACCTGTAATCCCATTGCTTGGGAGGCTGAAAACAGGAGAATCACTACAAGTCAGGTCTACATAGTGAGACCCTATAGATCTTGTCCTAAATTCATTAAAAAAAAAAATGAAAAAGTAAAGTTTCAAATCAGGCTGTGAAGACACATTTGCTGTAAGTATTAGAAAGATGTGCACATTATAAAGAAGTGAAGGCATCAATTGCTTCGTGCTGCCTGCTCCTCCACAGATGGCACACTGTGCTGTGCTAAGGAACAAGAACCAGACAGAAAGAAAGAATGGCCAACAGAGACCAAGGTGGCACAGGTAAAAATGAACCACAAGTAGTGACAGCAACAGCTATGTCTGGAGAAAATACACTGTGATGAGTCCATGCCAGTACAGTCAGTGATGAAGATAAAACTCTCTTCTGTTCACAGGTACCAAGTACCATATAAACTTCTCAGCTTCATACATATATATAAACATTATCTGAGAGAAAAAGAAAGACCTGATGGAGAAAGTGTAAGTGTTTTTGGTAAAATAAGCAACAATTATAAGCTAAGAATATTTTTAAACATACCAAATGTGGAGGCTCATTTATTCCAAGTGGTTCCTGAAAAATATATTAAAATATTTTAAACACCGTAATCTTAGTTATCTTTTGAATATTTTCAAAACATCTGTTTAAAGTTTTTAATTGTCTGAGAAATCTATAAGATTCCTTCAACTGGCCAAGACCATCAAAAAAGATATTGAATTCTCTCCTAAAATTTTAGTACTTACACCTAACTTAGTTTTAGTAATACTGATGCTCTACAGTGCCCATTAGAGAGTCTAAAATTTGTGACCTTTATTTCCTGGTAATTCTGCAGTTTGTTGTGAAACAAACTGGTCATTGTCTTTCACAATTTTATGGTATTGAACAAGAAGAAATTATTCTTTGTCAAATGCTATCTGCCTCAAAAATTAGTTTTATACTTTAAGATATAACTTCCTACATTTTTTGTTGTAAAGTCACTCAGAGCCTCCTTTCTCTGTGCTCCTAATACTGCCTATATATTGCCTTCTCTAACTATTATAATTAGTTGCTCATATATCCATCTCCTCTATTAGAACAATAGCTATTAGGACAACTTTAAAAATCTTTCATCTCCTGTGAGGAGCGCAATAATCAGAGGCTCTATATAAATACTGCTGAATGAATGAAGTGATAAAATTACAGACCCATTTCATTTACTGGTTAATATGTAATAGCTCTCCATAGAGTCTATACAATTCTTACCATGTTTTCATTTTTTGTATATGCGCATTAAAATAATTCAACAATTCCATATTTTAAAATCTTGTCCTATATCTTTGGTTGTTCACTATTAATATGCTACTGGCAATTGCCATCCTCATAATTCACTTACCAGTTGAATAGGTCGAATTGACATGATTATATTATTTGATCCTCCCCAGTCAAAGAAACATTTGTATTTCCCTTTCTCTAAAATGTATTGTTCTCCACAGAAGAACTTCTGCTGGTAGGCAACCCATCTAGTAGAGAACAAAGAGGAAAAGAACAAAGGTGAGGTTCAACCAAGCAACCAATAATTTAAAACACCAAAGAATATCTCAAGGGCCTTAGGGTAGGGGAAAACTTACACTCCATTTTTAACATGAATGGATCTTGTTTCACTACCAAAGCCAATTTCTTCTAAGTCTGAAACTTCCTGATTTGAAATGTCAATAAACTTTCCACTTGCAAGGTCAGATTCAAACAGTGTGATAGAAGATTCTATAAAATTCTGAAAAGAAGAATAAAATTTAGGAAAGCATATATTTTGGTTTTATTCACTGCTGTAAAACCAAGCACATTTTCACATATTTGCAGGATAACATTCACACAAATAACTCCAGAAAGAATTTTAAACTGTATGAGAAATAATTTCATAGTTACAACTCCCCTATCATTAAAGAACTCCCATAAAATTGAACTTACTATAATTAGGAAAATGTAATGTTTATTTAAAAAGTAATCACTAGTCAATAAATAAGTTATTGGGACTTAAATACTAACTGGTCAATTACAACATTAATTGGGCCTCAAATGTAAAAACTACATGAGAGAAAAATGAATTGGGAAAGGGGCTAGAAGCACAGGCCACATGCAACCATGCAAACACTAGCAGAACAGAGCAAGAGGGACCTACTGTATAGAACCAATTTGGAAATACAAGTGCTGGAAGCACACAGAATACAAGTACATACACTCACATAGCTTGAGCTCATTTCCTTCTTAAACTGTCTGCCACTGCTAGAGTCCCTGCCAACTGCTACACCCAAGTACTCCCTTCTTCCCATCTTCTACATGTTTATGACTTCTGAATTTTAGGTTTTGTTTTCCATTTTTTCCTAAGAACCTCTCCCCTTCTGAGAAACTCTCCAGATTTTTCTCCTCTCTACATTTTCTAGCATAACTAATACACAATATCCAATCTAGTTGATATGCTGTCATCAATACAATATCATTGCTGTGCAGAATTCTAGCTATGAGACAACTCATGCTTGGGGGTCATGTATCAGTTTTGCATCCATATACAAAAGCATGGCATAATATGCAAAAAACTGAGCAAAATCAAACTCTTCTAACCATCTTGTCCAGCAGAGAGGCAGAACAGTTATTCACAATAATGTCTAAGGTAAGCCCTATGAGGTTTTTTTCTTTTTACTACTATCATACCTATCTTTTCTAGATACTTGAGAAATCCCCAAATTTAGATAGAGCTCTTCTGCTTAAAAAGAATGAAAAATGGTGGGACAATTTTAAAAACTGTATTATTCCATTTTATATTATTAAACTAATAGGGATACAGCTCAGTAGCATAGCACCTATTTGGCAAGTGCAAGGTCATAAGTTAGATTCCCAGTACTACCACCAATACTACTACCACTACTACTGCTACTAGTACTATTACTACTAAATAGGATAATAAATAATAATAAGAATAAATAGGATAATTTATATGGTCTCAAGTATGGCATTTTTTGCTATTGTAGAAAAGTAATGAGCAGATACTTTAGGTATAAAGATGAGTCATAAAGATGAATAATTTGGCTACCTTTAAATTCTATAAAATCCCTCTAATGATCTGACCCCAAATATCTTGCAACATAACTACATGCCCAACATCATGGATACACCAGTAGAGAGCTGTAGTATCTATTCACAAAGGAAAATAGTCTGTGCTGCCTATCAGAGGTATGGAAAATGTCTCAAATTCTGAAAATCATAGCAAAGACAAGCAAGTGAGTATAAAGTTCAGAAAAACAATACCAAAAAGAAAACTTCCTTAACTCTTAAAGCCTGAAGTTTACTATATTTCTTTTAGTCACTTTATTAAGTAATCAACTGCAAGTCAGTATAACCAAATGACTCATTTGAAATTGGGAACACATTTATACTTGTCCTCTATGACACAGGGCATATTATCACTAGGGAATACGTCTGGTATTTGACCTTAGTAAATTCACAGTGTTCCATGTATGGGAGTCAGGAAATTTGAAAACAGCTTTGCTCTCTGTCCCCCTCTCTTTTGTATTACTTCAGCTGAGAACTGTAAATGTCAGTTTGTATGCAGAAAATATGTCTCACTTATCAGCTCTGCTTATTATTAACTCATTAGGGAATGTCACAATTACAAGGGCTTACCCCGAGGCACATAAGTTTAAATACAGAATGGTTTCTCTAATATGAGAAACCCAAAGTATAACCAAATCATAGACTAAAATGAAAGACAGGTAATAGGAACCAGAGAAACAAAACTTTTTTGCAAAGGCAAGGTAACCAAGAGACAGCAGGAGAGGTAACAAAGAGGATGGGAAAGGAAGTGGATTAAAAACATGTACTAATAAAAAACGATGTCGAAAATGGCTCTCTACCTGCCAAAGACTGAAACTAGACCAATGTGTATCACCATGCACTAAACTAAAGTCACAATATATGAAAGATATAAATATTAAAACAAAACAATATATCTACTGGAAGAGAAGATAGGTATAACTCTTGAAATGTAGACAGAGTTCATGAACAAAATCCAGACTGCATGGAAATACTTCAAAGAATCAACAACTGGGATTTCATCTTACTGAAAAGTTTTTTGCATGGCAAAAGAAATCATCAACAGAATTAGAAGACCACACACAGAATGGGAAAAAAAGTCTAGACAATTGTCCCTCCAATAAAGGACTTCTATCTAGAATATATAAAGAGATGAAAAATCTGATCCTCGAAATCAAAAAACCCAATCGAAACATGGGCAGTTGAGATGAATACACTTAGATGAAGAAATAGAAATGGAAAATAAATACATCAAAAAATTTTCAACATCACTGGTCATTTGAGAAATGCAAATTAAAACAATGAGATTCCATCTCACCCCAGAAATAATGGCTATCATCAAGAAATCAATAACAAGTGCTGGCAGGGCCATAGTAGAAAAAAAGAACCCTTCTTTACTCTGGTGGAAGTGGAGACTGGTAGGTCCACTATGGAAATCATGTGGAGATCCTCAAAAAATTAGAAATAGAGGTCTCGTTCCACCCAACCATTCCTCTCCTGGGTATCTTCCCCAAAGAATTAAAAGCACACACTACAGCAGTATATGAGCACCATGCTGACAGCAGCACAACTGGTAATAGCTTGATCTTGGAAACAATACAAATGTCCATCAAATGAGGACTGGGTAAAAAGATGGTTTTTTAATACAGTGGAGTACTACTCAGACCTAAAGAAGGGTAGACTTAAAGACTTTTATAGGTAAATGACACAACTTAAGACCTATTCATAAGTGAAATAAACTAGACACATATGCATAAACATTGTATTGTTTCCCTGGTATGAAAATATTGAAAGACTAAAGTTCTACAATGTTCAATAGATATCGTGAAATGGAAAGAAACTGTTCAAAAGAAAAAAGGAGCAAGGATGGACAAAAGGGAGGACAGTAACGAAAAGGGAAAAAACCCAAGTCAGTTATATTATTAGTGTTTCTTAGTTCATTAAAAAGCAAGGTACAGGGGTCAGGGAGATGGCTTCTCTGGCAAGCTCAAGGGCCTGAGTTCAATCCCCAAATCCGCAAATAAATAAATAAATAAAAATAAATAAATAAAAAGCAAGGTTTGAAAAACTTAAAATAAAATGAAGCAAGGTTTGAGTTAGTATCAATTGAGAAATTTTTATGCCCATAACTTATAGCCTGATCAACTACTTTAAAGATAACAGCATGTAATGTATTAACTATTGTTATTTTATTCTTTTTACAAAATTTTGTTTTACCTTTTTTTCCATGAAATAAAATTCAAGAGAAAAAACAATGCCTTCCCAATTATATACTATGTCTGGGAAATACAGAATTTCTTAATATATAATCAAGTTTTTTAAACACTTTCACAACATACAAACATTTTGTATTATCTAAACATGGATAGACTTCTTCAGTATGCATCATCTAAGATTTTTTTTTACATGTATTTGGTACAGGATCTCAATATGCAGCTAAGACTCATAGTGACCCTCCTGTGTTTTCAGACCCCCCAGTGCTGAGTTTACAGGTGTGTACCACTATTCCCAGTCTCAGTAGCCTGCTCAGTGCACCCATGGGTAGGGTCAGTGTAGTATAAGGTGCTGGTGATCAAACCCCAGTCCCTGCGCTTGCCTAAGCAGGCATTTTGTCCACTGAGCTTGCCAGCCCTAGTATGCATCATCTAAAGTATGTGCATACTTTAATGCACATAACTTTATTATAACAAATGCCTGGAAAGCATGTAAAATTTATCATGTATGTGTATTGGTCTGCAATGTGATCCGGTATTTAAATAAAATGTCATAGGATAGGACTCTTACTAAATAAAGATTTAGTTTTTCATGTTAGTACTTTCTAAAGTCTAATGTGCTCTAAAGTAAGACAAACTTGCCCTCCAGCTTTAACACAACACTGGTGCCTCATACCAAGCCTCTAAGATGTTCAGTTTCTGTATCTGTACAATGTATCATAACAATCTGTACAATACAAGGGCAGGCCAAATAACTCAGTAGATTAAAGTGCCTGCAAGCAGGTGCAGGGGCCAGGGGTTCGATTCCCAGGCCTGCCATGCTGGCCCCACCCCCAGGGCACACTGAAATGGCAATTGAGAATGGGCACGGTGGTGCGCGCCTGTAATCCTGGCTCTTGGCATGCTATAAACAGGAGAATCACTATGAGTCTGATCTATGCAGTGAGACCCTGTATACCCTGTAGACTCTCTCCTAAATACAAAAAAAAAAGAAATAAAGAATCTGTACATTACTGTATTTGCTAAGACTATTAGAACACATATTAAAGTAAACCATTAATAAGTACTTAACAAATACTAGGATTAGTATTAAGATTATCATATCATCTTTAAATCTAACTAATATCCTAATTAAAAAAATTCTTATTTACATAAAAACTGTGTCATCAATTTTATATATACTTCCAATGTTTGTAAACAGCAAAAATTAACAAGGCTATTTTTCAACTGTTATTGCTGTAGATCTTATTTATAGCAAATACCTTCTAATTATTTAGCTATATATGGTAGTTACAATATTTACTTATTTTCACATTTCCTACCACTGGCAGGTTTCAACCAACTTAGGTTTTTCTTTTATTTTCTCTTTGGTGCTTTAGTCCCAGTCATATTTGGAAAATATCACTTCAATTATTTACATTTATAGTATCTATAATGCTCCCCCAACTCTCTAAAATAAGGGAAATTTTAAAATTATTTAACAATGAGTGGACAGTGCTTTGAATTATGGGCCATAATCTCAATGTATATGTCCAAAATGATCTGGAAAGGTTCTATTTTATTTTCTTTTGCTTACCTTTTAGTAATCAAATAAATCATGGCTCAGTAAACAAAACCTGTGTACCTGGCCTTACCAGATAAGAAAAGTTATATTTTTAGTTATATAGGTCTTGCTTTAACTTGGTCTTAACCATCCAGCAGAAAAGTGTAACCATGAGGTATAAAAATAAAACTATATCAATATGCCGAGCTGTAAAAGGCTCAAGTCTTTACATATATATATATATATATATGACTAATTAACACACTGCATATTGCCTTCAGAGTAGTTATTTGGAGAACAAGATGTACACATGATGTCTTGTCTAAACAATGTTAGTACATATCTTTCTTCTCATTGATCTAAGAGAAAGTAGCTGTATATATGTGCTGTCTTGTATATATTTTTCACTACAAAATGGTCCTTTATACATATCTCCTTTTTTGTTTTGTTTTGTTTTGTCAGAAATGGATGCTCCATTGCTGTTAGAGAAGTCGTTAAAGGATCTTTTCATACATGATGCTAGTCCAAATATTGTAGGTACTTGAATTCAGAAAAATAACCCAATTTTGTCCAATAGTTCATAATAGTAGCGAGTTACCAGCACAACTGGAATTGTCAGAAGTTACTGACTTGAGCCTTTTACAGCTCAGCATATTGATATAGTTTTATTTTTATACCTCATGGTTACACTTTTCAGCTGGATGGTTAAGACTAAGTTAAAGCAAGACCTATATAACTTAAAATTAATTTTTCTTATCTGATAAGGTCATGTACAGCACTTTGTGGATCTTCTGTCAGTGTTAGCCATCTGGATGAGTCACAGCAATTGCTTGACCAATTTACTCTCTGTGAAAGCCTGAGAGAATTTTTTCTCTCTAGGAACTCTGCATTGTCAATCCCTTTCCTCTGTGGCCCCACAATCTCCTTGATCAGAAAATCTGGGTCACCACTTAGTTATAGGATGTTACAGCAGAGGTTCTACTATATCTTGAGATGTGCTGGTAACTTACTACTAATGGACTATTGGACTATATTGGGTTATTTTGCTGAATTCAAGTACCTACAATATTTGGACTGGCATCAAGTATGAAAAGGTCCTTTAAAGACTTCTCTACCAGCAATGGAACACCCATCTCTGACAAAACAAAACAAAAAGTATATGTATAAAGGTCCTCACTGACTTTGAAGGGCTAGGGCCAAAATATTGGCTATCTTTTTAGACCATCTATTGGTCTAATTACAGTGATTACTTTATGGATAGCATCAAAGACCATTCCAGATAGTTTAGGCAAATCTTTTAGAGATAACAGGCAAAACTTCAATCTCAAAATCAGTTATTGGGGCTGGGGAGATGGCTCAGTGGAATAAGTGCTTGCCTGGCAAGCAGAAGGGCCTGAGTTCAATTCCTGATTCCACCAAAAAAAAAAAAAAAAAAAGCTCAAAATCAGTTATTTATTGCAAAGTGCCAACACTATGGTTAGACCTGAATGCTGAGATTTTAGTTTAGAAAACACCACACACATTAACCTCTTTTGCCTTAAAACACAAAACATATGTGCTCCTGGTTCATCATCACTGGTTTAGAGTTTACATGGGTAAAGATTATTTGAGGAAGAGACTGTACTGTTAACTCTTGAATAATAAGGATGCATTTAAAGTTCACAGTACTGCTCAGGAAAAATCAGCAACATAAAATGATAGAAAGTCTCAAACATCTATCTCTTCTTGTGCCTTCATCAGCTTGTACCTGGAGTCCTATAGCTTTCTGGATCTATCACCTACAGTTTCACCTCCCATATCTCAGCCCATTTCTCAATACTATTATTAAAAAGACCTTTCTAAACCTTTACTATATCTATAGTCATTCTCACTATACCTACAGAGTGATTTTTGGCCAGCTCAAGAAAAATGATTCAATTTCTCAGTGTGGTACTAGGCCCTCCATTAACTGGCTCTGGACTCATCTTCCCAAAGTTCTAATTCTTGACCTAACTGCATTTTTATACTGCTGGAGGCTGGCCTTCACAATGAAAGGTCAGTATCTCCTAAGAATGACCATCCAGTATGTCTCTAGATACTCTCAAATATCCTTTGAGGAATAAAATCATTCCCACTTAGAATCCAAGGATTTACAACCTAGACTGTATACATTATATAGCACTTATAGTTGGAAATTCTTCATTTAAGTAACTCTTCTAAACAAAACTACTCAGCTGTCACTTACATACCCCTCAATATGCCACTTGAGTGACTCATCAACTAGCCTTTTTTATTTTTTTGAGTACCTGTACATTTATTCCAGTCATAAACAATATCATAGACTTACTTAAGCATTATCTTCCTTGATGATTGCCTGTTTTGTGACGCTGGAACAGAGTATTTGAATTCTACATGTCTAAATACCTAGCATAATACATCTAAGAAAGCAAATGCTACAGGGTTAGGGAGATAGCTTGGCAGACACAAGGAACTACATTCAATCCCAGGTACCACATGCAGTGCCAGCCACCAAAAACAAGGGTGGTGGTGCACACCTGTAATCCCAGAGCTGGGGAGCCCAAGACAGGAGTATCACTACAAGTCCAAACTACAAGGTGAGGCCCTGTACCAAATAAGTAAAATAAATAAATAAATAAGATTAGAAATAATAAATTAAAAATTAAATAAAAAATAAGAGTTACAAGAGGGTGCTCAAAAATTGATTGTAAAACTGATGTCTAAAAAGGTAAAAAAATAAACTCTATAATAATCATGCAGTTAAGAAAATCAGATAAGTCATAATCATTTCAATTTAATGTTCTCAGTATGTTAAAAACAACATACAAACTCATGCTGTATCAGTGATCATGCCCAGTTTTCATGAAAAGTAAAATAGGTAGCGAAGTTTGGCTAAGGAAGCTAACTCACAGCTTGTAAGTACCGAAAAGACAAGATGGGGCCACTTAACGCCCCACAGTCATTGCTATCTTCAAAGTCTCCTTCTTCAAGCAGGAACTGCTGGCCTTTAAAATGTTCTTTTTCATAGGCAACCCACCTAGAAATACAAAAGACAATCAACTGAACTATTAATAAAACTAGTCAAGAAAGCAGATGAGAGAAAAATCATGATAAAGCACAATTAATAACCTCTATATTCTAAAAAAAAAGCAACATCTGCTTTATTTCCATTTACAACAACAAACTATGCTTGATAGACTAATAATTTTTATAGTTTGTAGGATTTTCCCAATAAAATGTTAATTGTAGAACTACAAAAGAGAAAGTTCATTAAATGTTCATGCATCTCAGGATGATCAAGTAAAAATGAAAGCATGTACAGCCAATGAGAAAACAAACCCACTCTGAGATCCAAAGAAAACCACTCCTATTGTCTGAAGCTCAAAAATAGAATATACTAGGGTTTACCAAAGAAGAATCAGGAAATGTGACTGAGTCACCACTATTCCTCATGTCCTTATATGTACACAAAGACTTTTTCTGTAAGTACTTGTAGGTGGAAAATGTTGGTCCCACCATTTTATCAGTGGAAATCATGAGAACAGGAAGCACTACCACAGTTCACTTTCTAGGAACACAGGTTTCCACACCATTAACTGTTAAACTCCTCTGTGAAACTAAACTTTTCATGGGGTAATGCACAGTATCTAATGCAGTATGGGCATAGATGGTTCATAAAACATGTCAACTGAGTTATTAAAGGGGCCTTTGGTTAGACTGTGTAATTAGGAATGATCTCTCCTCATCCTGTATGGGCACATGGCTATTCTGAGCTCCACAGTTGGGAACTTCTCAATTCAAGAACTTGAGAAAACGAAGTCTGTCAGAGCTGCCTACTGTTGCTTACTTTTTTCAACCCTACTGTGCTTTTGAAAATTCAAAAAATATTCCAAGAAATTATTTTAGAGGGCACAAAATAACAGTGCCTGACCAATAATCATTAATTTCTCCTTACTTTATATTAAGTTTATATTGGTAGAGTGCAGGATAGAGTGTCTGTGTGTGAGACTAAACCTATAAATCTATACATCTTAATATATTTGTAATACAGAGAGAGACTAAATTATTTTTTTATTATTATATAAAAATAAATTGTACATGAAACTTATAAATTCTAAGTTTTCTTTTATTATAATATGGCTATTGAAAATATGCTTTTAATTATGTTTGAATTAGGAAAAATAAGAGGTATAGAAGACAATTGTTAAGGCAAGAATTGCTATGTGTAAATCTATTATGTACTGACAGCTCAGAAATCTCTCAAGTCTGACTCAGTTTTATTAGACTAAATTTTGATCAAGATTCAATGTATATCCGTATCTGGGATAAATACATATTACATGAGAAAAAAAGTCAATATTGCTTGCACCAGATTGCTTTCAATGGGACAGTAATGAGAAAAAGTCTATATATCCACAGGTAAAATTAAAAGGGAATGGGAAAAATGTTCCAACTTTAAAAAGCAAAATATATTAGGAATATTACAAAATACAAAGTCATTACATTTTTTTATTTTATTTTTAAGTGGGAACATGTTTCTCCTGCAATTATTGGACATCATTTGAGACTTTTTTACAAATTAGTTGTAAAAAAAAACTTGGATAATAAGAATATTCATTAAACTGAATTTTAACAGATAACTTCTAGAAAGCTAGTCCAGTTAATTGTAAATACATTTAGGTCCCAATGAGGGGAAAGGGCAAAAACATTGTATTGGGGTCAACAGGAAGCATAGGTACTCACAAACCAGCAAAGACTACAAATAAATACATCACAACAAAAAATGTTTCTATAAATCACATTTGTTCTTTTAATCTCAAGTAAATATTCAAAATTTTAGGGTAAATATCACATAATTAATAGTGTGTCAGCAAGTATCTAGATAACCAACAAACCCAGTATTCTGTAGAATGACATTTTCACTTTTAACCATCAACTTAGTTTACTTCCATAAATGAAATTCTAAATCTGTATGTACAGTATTTTTTTTGTGGTTAAAAAAAGGGACCTTTATTGTTGGTAGGAATGTAAACTAGTACAACCATTATGATAATCAATTGTAGAGATTTCTCAAACAACTCAAATTCAAATTAGAAAGTTCATGTGACCCACCTACTCCCTTTCTAAGCATCTTCCCCAAAGAGCTTAAATGTCATACTGCAGCATTACATGCATACCATTGTTTATAGCAGCACAATTCATGATAGTCAAACCTTGGAAGCAACCTGTATACTCATCAACAAATGATTGGATAAAGAAAATATGGCATCTATGTACAATGGAATACTGTTTAGCTGTAAAGAATGACAAAATTTCAGGAAATGGACGAATGTAGAAAATATGAGGATTGAAATAAAGCATACACATAAGCTTAAATATCACACAGTATCTCTAATTTGAGTGAGGCAAGGTACAAACAGAATAATAAAAAATGGGTAGAAGGGGATATGGGATGGATCTCTTGCAACAGCAGAGTGGATCAAGGGAAGAAGGGTGAGGGATGAGGAGGAAGAGAAGGGTAAATAAGTAGAATAAAGACAAGCCATGAGCAAGAACATAGTAAACTCAATGTAAACATTATGAGCCATAGCATGAGTTAAGATTAATAATATTAATAAGAATGAAAATCAGGATACAGGAGCTGCAGGAGGAGGAAGGGGGGAGATAAGGAAGAAGAAAAAGATATTTAAAAACAAAAAAAAATCACAAGCTATAGGATGTACATGTACCCACTCCCTAAGATGACTTGGAAGATTCATGTATTGCAATCATATACTAATAAAATAAGTTTGGTTTTTTTTTGCACTCCACAATAGAAGTGGGTTATCCACAACATTGTTGACGAGCCATCCACAGCTCAGTATATTAATATGACTTTATTTTATATACCTCCATTTTTATACTTTTCTGCTGGATGGTTAAGACTGAGTTAAAGCAAGACATATACAACAAGAAATGTAACTTTTGTATCAGATAAGGTCAGTCAGGTTCCCTCAGGGTTCATCCTGTAACCCTGTACCACACTTTGTAGATCCCTTGTCAGTGTCAGCCATGCGGATGAGTCACGGCCATTGCTTGACCAATTTTCTCTCTCTGCAAGCCTGAGATAGTTTTCTCTCCATGTGACTTTCCTTAGGAACACTATACATCATCGATCACACTCTTCTGTGGCCCCATAATCTCCTTGATCAGAAAATTTGGGACACCATTGAGTTACTTGATGTTATAGTACATGTTCTCCTATGTCCTGAGTCTTTATTGAACTTGAAAGGTTAGGGTCAAAATGTTGGTTGACCTTGCAGCCTTTCTTTATCTCCAATTTTTGATCTGCAAACTTAGGTTGTTAACCATTCAGAAGAGAAGCTTATAATTACCCTGCAACATATACAGTTCGGTTTATCCACACTATTAGTCTAAATATCAGACATCTTAGGCATAACATGGAACATGTATTTTCCATCAAGTATTGGGATACTAGTCTGTACAGAATATCAAGAAGAAATTTTAAAAAATAGGAATTAACACACACACACACACACACATATATACACACACACACACGTAGATATATAGAAATCTATCTATATACAGCATTGTAGCAGGACTATCTTCTGACATTTTTTGTCTTATTTTTCATTTATTATCTTTCAAAAAATTTTTAGTTGAAAGACAGTACAGTAATAGTTGGTATGTCATGACAAGTATGTATGTAGAAGACAGAATGACAGGAATTTGAAGTATGATGCTTCTATTACACTTTGTTACATTGAATGCAGTTGCTTCGCACAGGTATCAGCATATATAGTTAGTCGGAATGAGAATCCTACCACTTAACTGCCAGTTTCAAAAATCTCCTAATTTTTTTCAGGATCATTGTCTTACCCATCTAGTGTGTATAAATGAATGGTTTTTCCCATGTCATTTTGCTCAGCTTTTCTCCTTGCCCTCTCCTCATTGTCCAAGTCTCAAGTTCTCACTTTCCTTTTAATTGTATTATACATTTATATTTGCACTTCTTCTTTGGAGTTCTATTAGGAAGACTATATGATATTTGCACATGTGGATCTAGTTTATTTTGCTTATATCTTCAAGTGGCATCCACTTAAATATGAAGGCTTCAAGTTTATCATTCTTCACAGTTGAGTAATACTCCACTACATAAAAATAACAACTTTTTCAAACATTCCTCATGTTGACCATCTTGGTTGTTTCCAAGATTTGGCTATCACAAACTGTGCTGCTATAAACATAGGTGTCGGGAGCCGTTTTAAGGTGGCGACCGCTCCTCGTTCCCCCGCCCATCGTGTCTGCCAAGATGGCGCCTACACCCGGCTTCCGGGTTTTTGTTGCTGTGCCTTAACCCCTCCTATTTAGAGAAAAGCCCGCCGTTTTTATGGTCCTGCCGATAACATATGTAATTGTGATTGGTCTATGAAATCTATATAGCTTGCTGTATCAGGAAATCCATTGTTGCTTGCACGTAGGACGT
>PVKA01022558.1:0-36929 GCA_004027165.1 Ctenomys sociabilis | reverse complement strand
AGAAGGGGCCTTTCCAGAGGTAGCTGGATCTCCAGTGGGTGGTGCTGGGACTGATTTATAGTGCAATGCCAGGCTGAAGGGCTCGGGGATTACGGGTGTGAGTGCTACCTGCGCTGAGCAGCCTGGGTAAGATAGAAGGGATGGGAAGCGCTTCGGGTGCCCTCGGGCACTGTGCTACCTTCTGCCTGCTGTGAGCAGTTTCTCCTCTGAGATGCGCCTCTGCCATCCACACTGCCTTGGGGCCTGCAATGCTGGACTAAAACATCTACAGTGTTGGCTAAATAACCCTTTCCTCCTTTAGCTTGGGGTGTCTGGTATTTTGTCTCAGCAGTTACAGAAAAGTAAGACAGACAAATACCAATAAGGACAAATTCAATTATGTAAGCTATAAGAAAAATTAAATTATGTTTTCCAATTAACTATAACACAATTATCACATGAAGAAGCAGAGATTATACAACCCTCTAAATGCAGAAAAAAATATGAATAAAATATGCCAGAAATTTAATTAATAAGTATGTTGGTTCTTTTTTTTCCTAGATTCTGTAATGTCTTTAAGGGCATTTTTGAATTTAAAAAAAATATAAATTTGGTGTTTTCTCATTTGAAATAAATATTCTGTTTTGCAATATATAAGAATGCTTTATGAAAAGAGAATGCCTAGATTTGCATAGATTCCAAGCCTCACAAAATTGGTAAATGCCTGGACTCACTCCTCCCTGCTGATTAAGCCAGGCCTCCCTTCCCCCCTATAATTAGTCTAGGGATGGACGGTTCTTGCCCAGCAGCTGAGAGTCAGCTGTGGCCACCATTGCTGTTGGAAGGTGTCTTGAAGTCGAGACAAAAGCCAGTCCCTGAGGTGCCAGAATTCTGACCTGAAACCCAGCTTGCAGTGTATCAGGTCACTGGTGGTACTCATAAAAATCAGTTTATGACAGAAAAGCAAATCTTATATTTAGTTCAAGAGCTAAAATGCAGCAGGGATGATAGTGTATGTTTGCAACCACGGTAGTTGGGTGGCTGAGGCAGGAAGCAGGAGCTCAAGGTTGTCCTGGGCTACATAGTGAGTTCAAGGCCAGCATGGACTACATAGGGAGATCCTGTGTCAAAATGAAAGAGTGTGTGTGTGTGTGTGTGTGAGAGAGAGAGAGAGAGAGAGACAGACAGACAGACAGACAGACAGACAGACAGACAGAGAAACAGAGACAGAGAGACAGAGACAGAGACAAAGGCAGAGAGACAGAGACAGAGGCAGAGACAGAGAGACAGAGGCAGAGGCAGAGAGACAGAGACAGAGACAGAGAGCTTGGTGGACTAAGTGCCTGCTTAGGCAAGCACAAGGACTGGGTTTTGATCCCTGGCACCACATACAGAGCCTGCTTCACCCTTGATGTGCTGAGCCAGCCACTGAGACTGGGTAGGATGGTGCACACCTGCAATCCCAGGGCTGGGGAGGCTGAGACAAGGAGGATCACTATGAGTCTCAGATGCATAGAGAGGCCTTGTACCATGTACAGAGAGAGAAAGAGAGAGAGAGAGAGAGAGACAGACAGACAGACAGACAGACAGGCAGAGACAGAGAGACAGAGACAAAGACAGAGAAACAGAGACAGAGAGAGACAGAGAGAGAGTGCAAAATTTTGAAAAGGTGAGGCTAGTCTAAAACATAGGGGAATGTAGAAAAATAGTGCCTATTTTTTTTCATGCATTATCCATCTACATAGAAACTTCTAATCATTGGATCTTCAGTATTCTGGAAGTATGAAGCTGTAGTTTAGATGCTTTATTTATTTATTTATTTATTTGGAACTGTGACTGGAACTCAGTCACCTGACTTACCAGATAGGTACTTGTGCCACTGAGCTATATCCCCAAACCCCCTGGATACTTTAATTTTGTTTTCTTTTTTGTGGTATCAGAGATTGAACTCAGGACCCTGCACTTTCCAGACAAGCGCTTATTCTGCTGAGCTATCTCCTCTGCCCTTTATGTTTTCAATATTAAAAAATTACCAGTTTTGGGCCCAGGGAGATAGCTCAGTGGAATAAGTGCTTCCCTGGCAAGTGCAAGGGCCTGAGTTCAATCCCCAATCTGAAAAAAAAGAAAAATTACTGGTTTATTATAATTCACTTATTTCTTTCCTTTAACAATCAAGGAGGTTGGCAGCCACCAGCAGCTCCAGGGCTGTTTCTGATGTGCTGGGAATGTGCTGGGAAATCCAGGCATCTTGGTGGAGCTGCAGCCATCCTTGTAGGTAAAACTGGTGCAGACCCTAGAAGGCACACATGAAGCCTCCCTCTGAAACTGACTCACCGTGCTGGGGAGGTAGCTCAGCAGTCTAAGCTCCTCCTGGCAAGCGCCAGGACCCAGGTTCAGTCCCTTGTATTGCATGCTGTGCCGGCCCTGGAGCTTGAGTGGGCTGTCTGGGCCGCGAAATCAGGTGTGGCGGTGCACATCTGTAATTGTGGTGCTGGGGAGGCTGAGGTGGGAATATCACTATGAGTCTGAACTGCATATTGAGACCCTCTACCAAATCAATCAATCAATCAATCAATCAGTCTAACTTCTTAGTGTGGTTTTCCACACCCAGACCTGGGTGTCTGTTCCTGAGGTGAGCATGTGCTCTCTGCCTCCAGTAAGTTCATGGCCCTCAGATGATATCACCTGCATAGCGCCAGGTCCCCGCCACCCCCTGGGATTCCCTTGCTGTCCACCTTGTTCTGACACAGCTGTACCTTAGGTCCCCAGGAACTTTAGTGGCTTCTCGTCTGTAGTCCAGTCACTTCCTATGGCCAGGGCTCCTACTCCCAGTTGGGATGTTGGAAGCTACTAATGTTTTGTTATTAATTTGGTTAGAAAACTGTTAGTTTATTCAATACGAAAATACAAAATGCAAAGAACAAGGAAAATTGGGTTCATGCACACCTCCAGAAATTTTATTTTTGTATTTATTTATTTTTGTATTTTAGTACAGGTTCTACAAGGTCTCACTACATAGATCGGACTTGTAGTGATTCTCCTGTGCTCAGCCTCCCAAGAGCTGGGATTACAGCTGGGATTACTCTCACGGGGGAGCCAGCATGCGCAGTCTCAACTACTGGCGCAGCCTGCCTCAGGGGTGGGGCCAGCATGGCTCACTGGGGATCTAACCGCAGCCCCTGCATCTGCCTAAACAGGCACTTTAATGCCCTGAGCTATTTTGCCAGCCCATTTTATTTTTATTTTTATTTATTTATGTTTTGTGGCCAGTTCAGCCTGCCCTAGGGACAGGACTACAGTGGCATGTGGTGCCAGGGATCAAACCGCAGTCTCTGTGCTTGCCTAAGCAGGCACTGTAGACTGCTGAGCTATCTCGACAGCCCCCCTCTTGAAACTTTAATTTGGTGAGGTTCATTGTTTTTATAGATGTGCTTTATCAATCTTTATTATACTTTATGTGCCATTGTATAATGCTGTTCCCTTCTTTTATTTAGGTGATCTGAGGGGTTTACCCTGAAGCATCTTCCTGTGTCACAAACCCAGGGTGCACCCTGAGATCATGGTCAGCATGAATGGCACCCACAGGAGCTGTGAGTTTCTGTTGTGGGGCTTCGCGTGGCACCTATCCACAACACTGTCTTGGACCATTAAGTCACAAATGGGGCCGTAAAGGGCTGGGCAAGCCTTTGTTGGCGACCATCCAGTGCCATCCCATAAATCCAACATCCCGCCTTTGTGTCCTTCTCTTGGGCTGGCTTTGTCTGTGGCTGTGTCACACAGCTCTCCTCTTACAAGGCTGCGCCTACACCTTTCCTTCACCTTGGGATCATTTACTGACTCTCACAGGGGAGAAAGAGTCTTAGGTAATTAACCTTACGGCTGTTGAAACGACAGTGTTTCGGCGGCACATCGTTGTGCTGGGCTCCGATGGGACTCCCTTCTACCACTTGGTTTGGATTCATTTTGTTTTTTCATCTGCTCATTTTCCAGGATCCGAACCTTTGTTATCCTTGCTCTGCACTGAGTAACAGCTACTCTTCATGGTTCTAATTTTCTTCTTTTGTCAGAAAGTGAACTATTGCTCAGAGTCCAAAGGCAGCTAAAGAATGGTGAACAGCCAAATTATGTAAACATTTGTAATGGCAAAAAGCTCCTATTTCTCTAATAGTGAAAATACTGACCAGCTAGAAACTTGGCATAGGTTTTTGTACTCTTTTTGCGCAGTGAGGGTCGATGAGGGATGGCTCTGAACAACTGGACCTTGTTCTCTGCTGATAGGGGAACCCTGGAAGGATGAGGCTGCAGAAAAGTGTAAACTCTACTGTCTATTTTTGGTTCACACAGATTTTCATTTTCTAACTTCTGTCTTATGCAAGGAAGGCTGGCTAGTCAGATTCAACCTTACAGAAAGCATAGCACACAAAGCAATTTCTTTTTCTTGGTTAGAAATGATATTTATTATCCCCTCTCCCATGTACAGGTTATCTCTCAGAAACATGAAGATAAGGGCCAGGGAGATGGCTCAGTGCAATAAGCACTTCTTGGCAGGTGCAAGGGCCTGAGTTCAATCCCCAGTTCTGTCAAAAACAAAACAAAACAAAACATGAAGATATTATTCATGTCCACTACAGTTTATAGAAAGTAACTCATATCCTGTCAGCAATATATTTCTATCATTTTTAAAACAGTAGCCATTTTATTTTTCCACATTAGCTCAAGAATGCTTCTATGGTTTTATTTATTTATTTATTTTTTGGATCAAATCAAGACAATATTTGTTGGAGCTGGGGAGATAGCTCAGTAGAATAAGTGCTTGCCTATTAAGCACAAGGTCCTGAGTTCAATCCCCAGTTCTACAAAAAAAGACAATATTTGTTTTTAAGTAACAATTTCCTGACAGAGCTCATCCCCAAGCCCCTAGAAGAATTCTATATCCTAAGTGATAAACTTTTCTTGTACATTCAGCAAAATTTATATTGAAAAAAAGAATAATTGATAGGTATTTACTATCATGCACAGTAATAATTCTAGCTGAGCTTGTACACCTTGCTTTGCAATGTTTACATAAAATAAATAATATCTTATCAAGTTAACAATGGCAAGAAAGCAATTCCTTAAAAGGTTCAGCTTGCATCCCCACAAAAGGAAAGAAAAGGGAGGTTTAAATAGGAGAGAGATAGAAAGGGAAGTATATTTATTTATTTGTATTTTAGGGAAGGGTCTACAGGGTGTTTAGGGACTCATAGTGATCTGCCTGTTTATAGCCTCCCAAGGACTGGGATTACAGGCATGTGCTACCATGCCCAGTGTCAATCTCCATCTCAGAGCACCCCAGGGGCAGAGCTGGCACTGCAGGAATCAAACCTCTGGCCCCTGTGCCTGCTTGCAGGCACTTTAATCTGCTGAGCTATTTGGCTGGCCCAAGGAAGTCTTGGTTGTTGGGGAAAGAGAGAAGGACAAGGAAGAACAGAGAAGGGATGTATGGGGAGAGAGGCATGAATCCAGTCAATGCTTTGGTTGAAAATTTGAGAGCTATATATCATTTGAGTTGCTGTAGAAAAAGAAGCTTTATCAAGTCCATTCTTTTCTCTGATGTGATATTTGTCTTGTAATGACCATTTTAAGTATTAAATGTCATGTAGAGGAAGAAGAGATACTAATACATACATTTGAAACTCCAGAGAAACTGGATTCCTGTTAAATTACATGGAGGTGGGCAGGTGAGATAGCTCAGCAGACTAAGTGCCAGCTTCGGCAAATGTAGGAACCGGGGTTCAATCCCTGGCACCACATGCTGCATCAGCCGCAGCCCTGGGCACACTGAGCCTGTCAGAGTCCTGGTGTGATGGTGCATGCCTATAATCCCAGCACTGGGGAGGCGGAAAAATGGGATGATTACTATGAGTCTGAGTTGCGTAGTGAGATCCTGTGCCAAATACACCAAAAAATATTACATGAAGGTTTTGTAGACATTATAGGATATGTTCTGGACTACACATCTACTGTGGAGAGCTCCACCAAAGGCATGCAGTCATGTAGTCATTTCCCAAACAGATTTGTGGGAACAGAGAATGTACTTACTTTTGGAAGTTTCTGTACTGTGGCCTCTGTGTCATTAGTGTGTTAGCAACTCTGTGGGGCAGTGGAAATGTCAGTGGCTCCCTAGGCTTCATGAATCAACGTATAGTTCTGTATTTCCCAGCAGTCATTCTGTGGCTTTACGATGAAAGGATGGGGGCGGAGGGGGAGCCATATGTCCCGCCCTGTTGCCTGGCTTCCTTCTCTAGAGCCATACTCCTGGATGGGGACAAGGAACAGACCATATTCCTCCAGGGCTGGAGTTTGGTCAACAACACGCAGGATTTCTTTCATGAGCCCTTAGATTTTATTCTAACTCCAGCAGAATCCTGACTTGCTGGCCTCATTACTTGTGGGCAGGATTTCAGCCCATGAACAGGTCCTATGGCTGGGGACAGAGAGCCAGGGCTTTCTCTCAGGGTCTCTTGGTGTTGAAGGACTCTCTGCAGAGGAAGAGGAGCCATCTGTCAGGTGAGCTCCCCAACCCATCTTCACATCTCAGCATTAACTTCCTGGATGGCATGGAACAGATGGGAAAGGAGCCCTTGTTAAATTCCAGGAACATCACAGTCTCACTTTGTGGCTATAGGCAAGGTGATTGAAGTGTTCAAAGTCTCTGGTTTCTTGGTTAAAATGGAAAATGGTTCTTCAGAATTGGCAACAAAACTTAAATAATGACTGTACAGGAAGTACTATTCAATTCTAGACAAAAGGAGAAATGCTACTTTATTTATTTTTTTCAGTACCAGGTATCAAACTTGGGACCTTGCCCTTGCCAGGCAGGTGTTTAAACCACTGAACTATCTCCCTGGCCCAAAATACTACTTTATAACACACATCTATATATATCTTCTACCTTTGCAAAAGTATTTGACATATGTCTCATGTTGTAAATAGGAAAAGATTAACAAAATAGTAGGTCATTCATGATGTCATCTATTCACTTACAAATTATTTGTTGGTCACTACTGAACGCATGTCCTGTGAGGCACAAGGGTGGATGTGCTCCCTGGGGTGTCCTTCGAGAACTGGTCATCTTAAGGGGAAAGGCTGGATATATACACAAACACTTCAGCTGTGTGCTCTACTTAAGTTTGTATATAAAGCAACTGTTTTCACAACCATGCAAAACAGACTAATCCTGACAAAGGCTTAGCACAAGGGAGCTGATGCAAACCAGTCCCAACAGGCACTGAGCATGGGTTATGCACACAGCACTAGATATTTGCGTATTTAGAAGGCTCCCCAACAGAGACTGTCTGCCTCAAGGTTGGGAAGCAGGAATTCATACCTAAGGTGCGGCAGGAACAGTAACTGACTGGCTCAGGGGGAAGCGATGTACTAATAAAGGAAGCTAAGATTGAAATCGTTTTGAAGAAGTATCTGAGTATGACATCATGGAAGCACTGCTTAATATAAAGCCAATCAATATGGAGACAGTTTGGTCTTTGGCCCATAGCAATCCATAAAAAGAGTAAAAATCTTTTAAAAAATAAAACAATTTTTTCCGCTCACAGACTCAGATAGGTCATTATATGTAGAACTGGATTAGCTATGGATCTGGAAAAGGAATTGATATCAGGGATCAAACTCAGGACCTAGTGGTTGCCAGACAGGTGCTTAAGCTGCTGCGCAATCTCCCTGGCCCAATAATTCTTTATTTTATTTTATTTTTTAAAGAATTCTTTATTTTTGAGAAGAGAATTTCAACTTTGTTACCAGTTCATTTGAAGGCTAGAACTTCTAGAAGTTTCTTCAGGCAATAAGAGAGAGTGTGGTTGCTGTGCCACAGTGGTCTTAGTGGGCCCAAAGGAGACCAGTTTAAACAATTTTAAATAGAGAATTTAAAGAATAGGTTATATCCTTAATAGTCAAAGTCATTATAACTCAAAATTTAACATCTATATCTGTCACATCCTAGTTTGGAAAAAGAAAATTCAAAGTAAGTTTTGAGAGAGTTTGCGTGCAGGAGTGATTAAAAGGTAGTGGAGGCCAGAAAAGGTAAAAAAGGAACAAACACAGGAAAGAGCAAGGCAAGGAAGCCAGGAAGCCAGGGCCAGAGAGGTCATGCTGGGATTGAGGGCCTGGGTGAGCTTGGAGAAGGAATGCGTGATGCTGCAACCCAAGCCTCCTAGCTGAGGAGGCTTCCTGAACCGTGAGGATCTATCAGAGCTTGGAGGTCAGTCCAGTGGCTCAGGCCTCCTCCTGAGCCATGGGGTTGCTTCCAGAAGAGGACAACATGCCACAGATGGAACCAACTGCTGTTGCAAACAACCAGAGCTGCTGGACTAGAGTGAGCCTCACAGGCACATACCGGAAGTGGAAGACATGCACCGGAAGTGGAGGACACACTGGAAGAGGAGGACACACTGGAAGTGGCGGACATGCACCGGAAGTGGAAGGAGAGGCAGGGATCCCGGTGGCTGGACAGAGTGTGGACTGTCCCCCAGCTAAGCGATGTAGTAGCTCCTTTGAGACCCCAAGCCCAGTACAGAAGGTGAATTTGATTCCAAGAGAGTACTGATACCCAGGTCTGTGTGTGTTCAAGTCACCAAAACAACTTCTCCACCTGGAGGACTCGGTGCTAAAATGTGACACAGTTTTACAGTGGAATCCAGAAGTCTTCTTTTTTGAAAAGGACCCTTGAATAATCTTGGTGCAGGTGATTTTTGAAAACACCCTTTCAGATATGCTGTCCTAGGGCCTTTAAGTAAATCCCTGAGTCAAGTTAGAACAGTGTTTGTGACGTTCTCAACGTTGCCAATTTAGTTCTCTGATACAGACACGTAATTTTGCTTTAAGTTTTTCCACTTGAAAATGCTTCATAGAAAAGTGCCTCGGTAGCGTTTCAAGACAGTAATCAAATGCCGACCATCTTGATATTCAATATTTGTTGTTTTGGAAACTTCATACATAACTACTCCTGCAATTTAATATCAGAAAGGATAATCTCCCTTTTCAGATACACTTGTGTATTCAGAGCAAGAAAAGAAAGGAAACAAAACCTTAATTTCTCTTGTGCTTTAGCTGCCTGAAGCACACAGTCGTTTAGCGCAAGCGCACCTGAGGCTTCTGGTCAATCATTCGTTTGTATTTGTGTATCCTTCCCATGATGAGCCATTTCCTCTTTCTTTCTTTTTTGGCGGAACCGGGGATTGAACTCAGGCCCTTGCAAATGCCAGGGAAGCGCTTATTCCACTGAACATCTCCCTGGCCCCATGTCTCCTCTTTCTTGAAATAGATTACACATAAATAATCTGTCTAAATATTTATAATATTTAGACATAATATTTAAAACTGTACTTATTCTAATTTTTTTTTTTTTTTTTTTTTGTGTGTGGCAGAACCAGGGATTGAACTCATACCCTTGTGCTTGACAGGGAAACACTTATTCTACTGAGCTATCTCCCTGGTCCCCTTATTCTAATTCTAAAAGCATCTTTAGACATAGTACTGTATGTTCCTCATTAATTAACTCAAAATGTAGAAAGGGCCAAAGTCTATGTCCTTTAGAAGAAATGCAGGTACTGTGGCAATTTTGGGAAGGTACTTGCCTTGTATATGAAATTGTTTTTCATATAAGTGCATATCATTAATGTGTCCCCAGGCGTCCTCTGTGTATAATTCACATCGAAAATCTGTTGACAAAATTTGTCTTGCAAATATACAATTTATTTCCGGAATTTTTTAAATAATCAGACCTTTGAAACTTGGGAATGACAGCAAAACATTATTTTGCTAGAAATAAATGGACCGTTAAAAATTCACACATAGACTGATATAGCTGTAGAAGTTGTCCTTGTCTTGTTTTGAGTAAGTTTGTGGCAGAGCTGTGTTTTGTTTTATTTCTGTAATAGCTTAGTGGAATTGAATTTATTTATTGATTGATTTACAGAACCAGCTCTTATTCTACTGAGCTATCTCCCTGGTCCCCTGGAATTTAATTTATTAACATCATATTGTGCACCATAGCTGAGAAAAGCTATAAACAATGAAACACCTGGATCTTGACCTTGTACTTGTTTTCTGAGGATTCTTTTTTTTTTTTTTTTTTTTTAGGTATCTGGTACAAGGTCTCACTACATAGCTCAAACTTGTAGTGATCCTGCTGTTCACAGCCTCCTCAGCATTGGGATTGCAGGTGTGCACCACCATATCCAGTCTCCGTGGCTGGCTTATCACACCTGGGGGTCAAGGTTGGCACAGCATATGGTGCCAGGGATTGAACCTGGATCCCTGCACTTGCCTAAGCAGTTGCTTAATCTACTGAGCTATGTCACTGGCCCTCTGAGGATTTTTTTTTTTTTTTTTTTTTTTTTTGCAGTACCAGGGATTGAACTCAGGACCTTATGCTTGCCAGGCAAGCACTTACTCTGCTGTGCTATCTCCCTGGCCCCCCTGTGAGGATTCTTAAAAGTGACTCTGCCTAATAAAAGAGATAATTTAACTGCCTCTGTGTCTACACTGCTTTATGGGGCATTGAAATGAGTCCTGCCCATAGTCATTTAGCACAAGACCACCTGAAGCTTCTGGTCGGTCATTTATTTTTATCTGTGCATCCTTCCCATGATGAGCCATCTCCTCTCTCTTGAAACAGATTAGACATAAATATATATATAACATTTAAAATTGGGGCTGGGGAGATGGCTCCATAGAATAAGTGCTTCCCTGGCAAGCGCAAGGGCCTGAGTTCAATCCCTGGTTCAAAAAAAAAATATTAAAATTGTATTTATTCTAATTCTAAAAGCATCTTTAGAGCACTTACGCTGGCAAAACAAGTACAGAGTGAATATGTGAGTGCATGCTCCTTTCCTGGTCATGTTGTTGTTGTGTTCTTTTAGCTCACACAGATAATATAAGTTGGGGGAATGTTCAACTTACACAACATTTCTCCATCTCCAAGGGAAAATGCTTCCCACTGCTCTTTTTCCTCACCTAAAGCTTGCCACGGAAACAGTTGTGGTGAGTGACAAAATCCTGTCATTTGACAAGAGACCTGCAGTAAGGCTCCTCTAAGGACAAGAACTATTCGTTGTTTACCACCTGTGTCTCTTCCCAGAACAGCGGGAGAGGTCCAGAATGACATCACATCTGTTATTTTGCAATTTACTCTAAGTCTGGAGACACTAAAAAATTTACATACAACTACTTTTTTACTTATTTCAAAACTATGTTTCTTTAGGAAATAGTGGTGACTTATGAAAGTCATTTATGGCATTGAACTATTTATTATTGCCCTCTTGATGGGTGTTATTTCTTTTTTTTTAAATTAGCAACACTGGTAAATGTGCTTTATTTTCTTCCATTTTTTTTTTGAGAAACAAATAGCAATGAGACAGTTTCAAATCAAATTAGGACAGTTTAAATAATTAATACTTTGCATATCATTGTCTTAGTGGTTATTCACTGTACAAGATGCAGACATGATATCCTGTTTATAAACATTATTAGAACAAATCTTTCTATTCATTGAATTAGTTACTTCATTTTGATGCAGGTAATCATCTACTTTGGTGCATTTGTACAAAAAAAGACACTGCTTCCTTGTTGTTGACACAGGAGTTCCTGTGAGGTTAAACTGGGGCAGAAAATAAAACAAGACTCGATTTAATGAATGAATGAATTATGTCATTTTGAGACAGGGTCTCACTTTGCAGCTCAGGTTGGGATGAAGCTCACTTTGTAGCCCAGGCTGGTCTTGAACTCATGATCCTCTTGCCTCTGCCTCCCAAGTGCTGGGATTACAGGTGTGTGCCACCCTGCATGGCCTTCGGACTTGGTTTTTAAAACATGCTGTTGACTCACCTTATATTAGAATACAAAAAGCCTGACGTTTTCTGTGCTACATTAGAAATCATTTGGTGCCTTTTCTTGTTCAGTTTTAAACTGCTGGCGCCCATGATGTACATCCTATGACACAAAAGCTAGTCAAACAGTTTCAGCTGTGTATTTACAAGGCAAAAGCTCAGAAGGCAGAGTAACCCTGTCACAAGTCACATCGACAGGGAAGTGGCACACCCAGACACGGGTTTACTGTTATGAAGCATTCTATGAAAATAGCACAGATGCCTGTTTTCACTTTTTCTGTTTTACAGTTTTTCCAAGTTGTTAGCAATATTATTTGATAACTTTCCTGAAGGCTGAGGTAAACATGTCTCAATATTTATAAACCAGAAACACATAAACATCAAAGGGGAAGATACTCCCACTTGTAAAATCAAGCAAGAGTGAAGATCAAAAGAGAAGAAACACATACAGGAGAGAAAGCATCAATGCATCATTGGCGCATAATGATGTAAGAGACCCAGTGGTTGATTTTTTTTTTCACAGCTATCAAGTGACTTTCTGATTTATTTAAAGTTTTTTTTTTTGATGTATTAAGTACACGATCTACAGGGTCTCACTATATAGATTTGACTCGTAGTGGTTTGTCCTTTTCAGCCCACCAAGCACTGGGATTATAGGTGTGTGCCACCATGCCCAGTCTCAATTGCCATCTCAGCACACCCTGGGTTTGCCTAGGCACTTTAATCCACTGAGCTATCTGGTTGGCCCTTTCTGAAGTTTTAAAATATTCTGAATCTGGAGATTGAGGCCCCTTAATAGGATGCAGGTGCATGGTACATTCTCACAGGTTTATACAGTTACAAGGTAGAAATGATTGTCTACTTTTATTTTCTTTGTGACCAGTTCAGCCCACTCTGGGGGCAGGGCTGGCATGACATATGGTGTCAGGGATTGAACCACGGTCCCTGTGCTTGCCTAAGCAGGCTTTTTAGTCCACTGAGCTATCTCGCTGGCTTTGTCTACTGGGTTTCAATGTTTGTTATAATGAAGTTTTGTGACAAGTGTTTACTATGAAAACAGTGTATTTACATGATGGATGATCATTTTCAGGAGCTAGCCATCTATTTACAATGCTTTCTATTGCTTAAAAGTTTAGATTGATTTAGAACTATCAGACATGAATTGCTTAATGGTGAACACAGATTTTAGTAAACTGATCTGTATTTCATTTTCATGGCCTAGAGTTTAATTCAATTGAATCATATAGTGGATGATAACTGAGCCACAAAAAAGGAAACGAGCTTCTGCCAAGTGTAGGTGACCAAGCTGGCACACTGGGCATCCTCACCCAGTGAGTAGAAAGTCAGTTCCCTCACTGGGTGGCAGAAGGTGTCACCCAACTCCACAGTTTCCTCCACCTGAGAAATCTAAACAGCTAGGAAAGCAGGAAGGATTTTCGGAACTCTGAACCTGGTCAGAACTTCTCCAAGCCCAGGTTATTAGCAGTGAACACTAGTGAACACTGTGACTTTATAATCTTTTTTTAGACAGGGTCTCACTATGCAGTTTAGGCTGGCCTGGTGCTCATTTTTGTAGCCTCCAGGCTGCTCTCAAATTCAGAGATCCTTGAGCTCAACCTCCAGAGTGCTGGGATTACAGGTGTGTGACACCATGCTGAGTTCTGGGGCTGCACAGTGGGCACCCTATTCACGGCCCCAACGGCACGCCAGGGATCCGGGACTGAGACTGCAGGGTACGTGGGGCCAGAGGTTGAACTCAGGCCCTTATGCTTGCCAGGGAGGTGCTTATGCCTCTTAGGTATCTCTTTGGCCCAACATTTTATACTCTTGATTTAGCCACCTTAGAATATTGTCCTGGTTAGCTACAGAACTAGCGCATTTGATAAAAAGAAGCTTCCTGGATCCTGAATCTATGTACGGCAACACCCCTTCCTTCTTGAAATCCACATGAGCTGGATTCCAAAACTTTTAGTTCTGGACAGTTGCTTTTTTTTTTTTGAATTAAAATCTATTTTTTTTTTACCCTGTAGTACTAGGAATGGAATCTAGGACCTTTGCACTGAAAGTTTTCTGAGACAAGTTCTTGTTAAGTGGAGAAATTACTCAGGCTGGGCTTGTACTTGTGATCTTCCCTGCTGTAGCCTTCTAATACGGGCGGGGGGAGGGGGGAGATTATAGGCAAGGGCCACCACTCCCAGCTTGTATTTTAATATTGACTCTATCTACCTTGTTTGGAACCTCACAGATATATTAGTGCATCATTTTTGTAATTTTGGTGTTTTTATTTTTATTTTTGAGATAGGGTCTTGCTATGCAGTTCAGGCTTGCCTTCAACTCAGTGTGTAGCCTACTCTGGCCTTGAACTTGTGACACTCCTCCTGCCTCAGCCTCCAAAGTGTTATTATTTGGCTGGGGAGATATGTCGGCAGTCTAAGCACCTGCCTGGCAAGCACAGTCATCCACGTTTGATGCCTGGTATGGCAAGCAGTGCTGGCCCTGGAACATGTTGGCCACTGAAACCAGGCGTGGTGGCACATGCCTGTAATCCCAGTGCTGGGGAGGCTGGGACAGGAGGATCATTAGGAGTCTGAGCTACACAGTGAGACCCTGTACGAAATAAATAAATAAATAGCAAAAAACCAAAGCGGCATTATTAAATATTAAATATTTTATAATAATTAAATATTAAAGGTCAAATTCTCTCTGTGACCTCTGGCTGTTGGTACATCACGGAACCCCAACTGCTTGCTGCAGGAGCCTCACAACCTTACAGAGGGGCACAGGCAGATTGTGGCTGGGCTGGTCTAAAATGTGAGACAGCAGAGAAGCCTCTGCTGCAGCATCCACCCCCCAGAAAACAGCACAGCACAGCACACAGCAGAAAAAAAAGGGCCTCCGAAAGTGTACCCTTGCTCTCAGCTCCTTGGGAGCCTGTTTGTTGTGCATTCTCCTTGCCTTGACAACTCCCCAGAGGTGAACGTTGGCCACTGTAAATCTGATCCTTACCTCTGGTTTT
The DNA here is from genome assembly GCA_004027165.1 of Ctenomys sociabilis. Lineage (NCBI taxonomy): Eukaryota > Metazoa > Chordata > Mammalia > Rodentia > Ctenomyidae > Ctenomys > Ctenomys sociabilis. The sequence continues at coordinate 22,049 of PVKA01022558.1, read as the reverse complement.
TGCTCAAACTTCAAGAAACTTAGGCTGGGAATTTAGGCATCAGGACCCAGAAAAGCCAAGAAAATCAACAGGATGGATATTGAGCTTCTTACTTAGGGAAGCAAAGTAGCCATCCAGGCTGAGGTCTGGCAGCAGTAGAGTTCTCAAAAGATGAAAGCATTTCTGGGCTGGCAAGATAGCTCAGCGGTCTGAAGCGCCTCTCAGGGACTGTGGTTCGAGGCCCAGCACCACACGCCGTGCCGGCCCCTCCCCTCAGGGCGGGCTGAGGTGACCCCCCCCTCGCAAAAAAAAGAATCCGTGATGTGTAGCGAGACACTGTAATAAATAAATGAATTTAAAAAAAAAAAGATGAAAGCATTTCACACAAACGATGCCGGGTTTCATAGCTGCCAGTTATACCTTTAATAACTGTAGACTACATCAGTAGAGACATAAATGTATGATTGGGATGAGCCTACCACTTCATTTTCAAGTTTCCATAATATCTGCGATACATATTGTAGAATTTTAAACAATCCTGAACAATATCTGATAAAAAACTGTGTGTAGTATATACATAACTTCATGTATACACACACATAGCAATAGTTCCTTGTTTTGAGGTTTTGGAGTTTATTTCCCTTCCAAAATTGTTTATTTTGACTATAGTGCTATTTGTTATGTGGTGTTCTCAGTATGCAGTCCTCTCGCATTCAAAGGGTTTTGCTTTATAGGATTAGGATATCACATGTACATTCCTTTATTTTCCATTTTAAATTTCTCATGAAAATTTAGAGTCCTTCAGACTGAGAACATTTAGCAACACTTAGTGTAAGAAAATATCTGGTTACCATGGGGATTAGGAGCTATTCCAGGTCTGTTTGACCTCTTTTCTTGACTGCAGGTAATTTATTCCAATAATATCAAAAGTTGCTTCCCAAGAGAGAGTCCATTCCTTGATACCTGTCTTTAGAATTCTTCAACACCAATGGTCTGAAAGGTGGGATTTTTCATATTGATTCTTCTGAGTATTCATTCCATAATATTTCTTCATGTAATGATATTGACGTCATTTCATGCACACTTTTTATGATGTTGGCACATGGTATCATGTGATTCTCAAGACCCTTGCTAGTCATATTGTCAGTAGGATTACATTTGACAGAGAATCAAGCACTCCAGAATGATTGCTTCTGTCAGTAGCTTATTTCTCTTTCTTGCTCAAGAAGTCCAGAAGAGAAAGTTCAAATTTTATGTGACAGGACACCAGACACTCTGTGTCTTTCTGATAGCCCTGGCATAGGTTGCATTCATTCCCAAGGTTACCTCACGGACAAAAGCAAGGGCCAGGGCTCCTGCCACCATGTCCATAATCTGAACAGAAAAAGTATACTGTCTCAGTTACTCTCCTCTCACTGCTGGGCCAAATACCTGACACTCAAGATGAGGGAAGGAAAGGTTTATTTAGTTCACAGTTACTGGAGGTTTCATACTTTAAAACAGCCTGAATTATGTAGCAAGACCTCGGAGCCTTATTTGCTCAGGAGAGAGGGTCAGTGCCTCTGTCTTCTCTAAACATCTCCTCTCTGCCCGAGGTGGCCTCAATCATAGACACTGCCTCCCAGTGTTACAGGGTCCAGAGGAGAGGCTGGGGCACGGCTGTGTCCAGGATGACCTGCTTCACACCTCTGAGAGATAGCTGGCCTGGGGGGGGGGCAGCCCGAGATGCCAGTTGAACTGTTAGTGACTCTCTAGCTCTGCCTCTGAGCCCCACCCCCATCCTCTGGCCCCATCCCTTGTACCCTACCCTGGTCCTCTAGAGGTCCCACCTCTCAAGCCACTTGCTGCTCCTCCAGCTGAGTCTGCGTCATGATTCACATGAGGCTTTGTGGTGACAACTAGACACAAACTGTAACATATACTTCCCAGAAGAAGCACCTAGTGTTCTCACATGTCGTCCAGATTTACACACACGGCCACATCTACTTGTAAACCTTTTTACACAGTCATCTGCTCGTCCAGCTAAAATCTAAGATTCTTTTGCTCTGGGAGAGGGGGAAAGTGGATACTGGGAAAACCTAGAAGCCTGCCAGGTTTGAGTGTTGTGATTTCTAGCTTACAAGTGGAGACACTGAGGTAGAAGTGTACAATATTAGCTTTCTTGTGCTGGGACACAGGTGTCAACAATGCGATGTACAGGAAGTGACATGTAGTCTGCTGCTGGTCTTGTAGGCTGGCTCAGGGAAGAGCTCTGTGTCCTGGCATGACAGCACGCAGGGGCAGAGGTGCTCAATTCATGGTAAGGCTGCAGAGCAGGCCACAGGGCTAGCGCAGAGGGTGCCAGGGGCCTGATCTGGACGCCTCCCTGATCCACCTAGACAGTCCCAGCAGAGTGCACCCCAGGCATTCAGAAGACCCTGAATCTGCGCAAGCTGAAACTCCACCCTAACTGCTGCGAGAGGTTTATACTGACGTACCAGGAGGCCAGTGCCAGGATTCTCACCTATGCTGGAAAACTTCGGTGCCTGCCCTGAAGCTCTACGTTGATGTGTTTCTACCTTAAAACAGTTTTTTTTTTTTTTTTTTACATTATTGTCTTAACTTCTAAATTGGTAGAAAGGAAAATCTTTCCAGGCTAAGTTGCTATGTCAGTCTGTTCAAACAATGAAATGCTTTATTTTACCGGGTGTTCTTGGCAGATGACGTGGTACTGGTATCAACTTGTGCAACGCACCCTTTACTTCTGCTGACCTTTTGGGTACGTAGATTCACAGAATTTAGTGACAGGCTTAGAAAGCTGGCTGGCAGGCAGGCCAATTAAGGTCTTATTCTCAGTCTTCTGCTTGTTCAGATTTGCAGCAGGTTTAAACTCCATTGAGATCTGCTTTGCTGTCCCACCCATGGTTCACATCTTCAATAACATAATAAGAAAACAAAGTTTTCAATGAAACAAACATGAACACACAGACAGGAATGCCCTATATAGGAAAATCACAGCAATGCTACGATTTGTTTCTTTTAAAAATATATTTTTAAAGCAAGGAGAGCACATCTTAGAAAAAGTCAGACTATGCTATTTCTAAGTTATTTGAAAGTTATTTTAGTTGACTAACTAGTGTTTCTCTAATATTGTGAATAAAAAAAATTATGTAACACTATGAACACAATCCTCTTTTTGTTCCTTCATTCCTCCTTTTCTCTTTTCTATCTATACCTTTCCTTCTTTTCCTTAACTTCAGTTTCATCCCCCGTCTTGTCTCTGTGTAATTTTTGTGGGTTTTCAATTCTTTCACAGGCTTGCTTAGCTCTTTGCTTTCTAGTAACAAGTGGAAAACATAAATGTGAATGAGTAACTCAACAGAAAAGTAAATGCCCTTCTTCATAGCCTTGCAGCTTTAGTTTGCATTATCTCTTGAAACTTTCAACCTCATAGAGGCCTCTGTAAATAAACCCATACTTTTCATAAACACGATTGAGATAAAAGATATGCACGGTCTTTATCTGACTAACCAGGTAATCTTGGGGGCTCTGCATGGCTAATGACAAGTTTAACAATTTGATGGGTATTTAAAGAAGTCAAAGGACAGCTCGCTGCTTGGAGAGTTTATAGGAAAAGCCCTTCGGAATGAAGAAACCTGATAAGGAAGGAGGGAGAGAGGTCACAGCAGGGGCCAAGGGTCAGAGGTTCCCCCTTATCTGCTGAGCATCTTTGTTTCTTTGTAAACATTAAGTAAAACAGGGCCACAGAGGATCATTATCCATTCAGGTAATGACTAGCCATTAGCAGGTCCCTTTGTTTCTTACCATACTCATATGGGAAATAAATCAATACATATTCTTTATTAAAAACTATTAGAATAGGGCAAATCCCCATTTCCCAGTGATTCTTGTCTGGAATATCTTCAGAGTTTTCCAACCATACAATTTTATTTAAATAAGTTGCAAATTAAATATAAAATACAAGGATTTTGCATAGTGTAGCCTGGAAGTCCAAAGCGTGGACAGTGGAGGTAGGTGGCTGGGAGGCATACTACGCTGCCTGAGCAAACCGAAGAGGGTTTTCTTAATTTCTTGTGCCTCAGTTTCTTTTCCTTCCTTCTTTCCTTCCTTAATGTATTTAGCATAGGGTCTATAGTGTCTCACTACACAGATTGGACTCACAGTGATTTTCCTATTTTCAGCCTCCCAAGTGCTGGGATTACAGGTGTGCACCACCACACCCAATCTGATAAACTATTCTTTTAACATCATTACAAGTAATTCCAAAGGGACATAATATACATGGGCAAAAGGCCATTAAGTGCATCTCTTAGAACACTACATGTAGCATTATCAACATTTACAGGATTCACATCAAAATGATGACACCCTAAAATTGATTCCTTTTAAAGGGTAGATTTATCAAGAAAATATTGCCTATCTTTTAATATCCTGGTACAATACTTCTTCATACACTGCAGGAAAATGAAATGTAGGTCTAGTCATCAGCTTAATAAAGGGCCCTTTCCTATTAGCTTTTATTAATGAAAGAATCAAAATTAGGTCATAAATAAACAAGTGAATTATTAAGTACAGGATTTGAGGTTTAGAATGAAAACTTGTAAAAATTAGTTTGATATACAGCGAAGTTATACAACACACCAGAAGCAACTGTTTCATGGTTCTTCCTTGTTTGAGCTGCCCACAGTGAAGAAAGGAAGAACCTTTTAGTGATGGAAGATACAATAAGTATGCTTGGGACTTAGTTTTCAAGAGGAAGAAGGAAAATAGATTTCAACAAAATCAAGAGGTAATACTGATCCCCAGAAATGGATCTGCACATTAGGGGGGGCTTGTGTGCTTGCTATGTCAAACTTGATTGCCTTGATGATGAACAGAATGTAGGATCACAGTGGGCTTGGATTTAGTGGATTCTCAGTGTGGCTTTGAGAATTTGAAATCACTGCCTGAGCATTTCAAAAAAGTGCCCCCCCCCCCCGTGTGTGTGTATTGGGTCCAGCGTCTATAGGGTCCACAGGGTCTCGTAGTGATTATTTTGCTTTCAGCCTCCCTAGCACTGAGAATACAGATGTGTGCCATCGTGCCCAGTCTCAGCCACCGTCTCGGCAGGGTGGGCACAGCACACTGGGATGGAACCCCAGCCACTGTGGTCTGCCTAAGCAGGCTCTTAGTCCACCGAGCTGTCTGGCTGGCCCTCAGAAAAGTTTTTTTTTTTTTTGTCAAAGTTTACACTACTGAGATGTCTTGAATGATAAGTCCTACATATAATATTTTAGCATTTTTTCCAAAGAATAGATTATTATTCTGTGGTTTTTCAATTTATCAAAAATTAAATAGTTTTGCCTAATAATGTATGATTTTCTCCCTTATGCTTCCTACCGATAGAATTCTCTGAATCTGGAAATAAGGGTTGGGGTTTGTTTCCATTTTTATGGTCACACTTTTTTTTAAATGTACTTGGTAAAGGGTCTCACTACGCAGCTTGGACTTAGCTCAGGCTAGCAGTGGTCCTCCTGTTTTCAGCCTCCCCAGTGCTGGTATTACCATCATGTACCACCACGCCTGGTCTCAGTGGCTGGCTCAGCGTGCTTTGGGGCGGGGCTGGTGTGGCATATGGTGCGTGGGTTTGAGTCCTGGTCCCTGCACTTGCCTCGGCAGGCTTTTAGTCCACTGAGCTATCTTGCTGGCCCTCTGCTCACACGTTAAAGACAGGTGAAGCCCACATGCATTGATGGCACTCTTGGCTATAACGAAGTAACAAAACTGGTTAACCTGTAAAGAAAGCTATTTTGTCATATGGCAAGGAATATGGGGATCTTCCTGCTCCTGGTTTGGTTGGTTGGCCACATCACTGAGCACTCCTGTCATTTTTCTGTACACTCATGCTTGGTGTGCTGGCAGACTCTTCAGTATTTTTTCTTGATTATTTCAGGTTGCCTGCTGCCCACTTGGCCGAAACACAAACATCTGGACAGAGGCACCTTCTTTCCATGGGTCATCACCTTCTCTTAGTGAACTATGCCTTTTCCTAAAGTCTCCATCTGAACTGGCCCTCTTGGCCACAGTTGTGTCTCGTGGTGACACCACACTGACTGACTCAGCCCAGTCAGAGCTGAGTTTTCTGGGACTGGAGGGAAGTCTGTCCTCCTTTGGGCAGCATGTCAAGGGTAAACATGAGTGAGATTTTGTTTCCAAAAAAAGGAATGTGTCATGGTGGTGTGTGTAGATGTCCCTCAAAGCCTCCTGCAGTGGTGGTGGGGGGGCTTTTTTTTAGAGGTGTCTTGATTTGGCATCAGTGTGTGATGCTAGGATCAATTCATGGTGCAGTGCTAGGCTCAAGGGCACTAGGATTAAGGGCTTGAGTGCCACTGTTCTCCCTGGAGTAGCCTAGATAGCACATAAGGGATAGAAAGAATTGCAATGGTCTCTTGCTTACTTTGTTACCTTCTGCCCACCATGAACTCTTTCTCTTCTGAGTTGCCTGTCTGCCTTGTCACCCTGCTCTGGGGCCAGCTGATTATAGACTGAAACTTTTACGAAATGTAAGCTAAAGAAACCTCTCGTAATTTTACGTGTCAGGTATTTTGTTCCATCAGCCAGAGAAAAGTAACAAAGACATAATACAAAAGAAATAAAGTTTTGATTGTATATTTTTTCTAGTAATTATACTCAGGATGAAGATTTAATATAAAATAAAACATCTGTACCACCCAAATTTAAGATACAATATGTATTATTTCATTTAAAATCCATGCATTCTTTAGTCTTTTAAAAAACATGCTTTGACTATTCGTTACATGTCAGATGCTGTTCTTAGTATAAAAGATAGGTAACTGAAGGAGACAGACATTTATCTGTATTTAGAATGCTTTTAGTAGTAAGGGACAGAATAGGCAACTGTGGGGGACCACCTGAGCAGCTCTCCTTGACAAAAGAGCAACTGCCTCTATTTTTGACCGAGCCTGATCCTATTTCCTCATATTGTTATGTACAAAGCTGGCTAGGACTTCTGTTTATCCTTCAATTGGCCCTAAGCAATGTGTTTTGGTCTAGCTGAGGTGCTGGTGATAGTCTTTGAAGGTGGCATGCGCGTTTACCTGGTAACCTATACCTGCTGCTCTTTAATGTGAACTGGGCTGAGACAGGATGGTAGAGCTAATGCTCTATGCCACCAGCTGGGATTGGTCTTGACATAGAGACTATGACTTCCTGGGGCTTGAAAGACTACATCAAAGCTGAAGCACCAGACCCCCCCAAAACATTAGATGCTATCTCTATGGCATAATATTATAATGCAGATTACTCTCTCTGCATATCCTCTCTGCATATAGCAGAGGTAAATGTAGACTACCCACCTAGCTCAGCTCACAATGGTCACCTACTTCCCATAATTCTCAGTCAATCCTCCTCAAGCCACTCCCCCACTGAATAAAAACCTGGTGAGGCCCTGGGTCACTTTCTTTGCTCCAGGAAGCCATCTTCATGGCAGGACTTAGAGCCCTTTGACTCCCCAATGATTGAAAATATAATTTAGTGTCTTTATTTTTACCATGGGTTGCATTGAAAGTGGTAGATTGGAATCAACTTGATGGGATTCCAATAACATAACTTTGGGATTACAAACACTGGCTTCTTGGATCAAGACGAGGACCTGGAAGTGTCACCTACAGGCAACCAACTTATCTTGGTGACACTGAGACATTTACCTTATCCAGTGGATTGAGGTCTAGTTTAATACCTCTACAATGTTGTTAAGGATCTGGCTTCTCCTCTGCATCATTAATCTGATGCTTTTTGCCTTTATTCTGTCATTTAATGATCTCAGTGTTTCAGATATGTCATGTGATTTCAATTTTTTTAAGTATATATTTTACTACAAGGCCTACAGGGCCTCATTACACAGACTGGACTTGTAGTCATCCTCCTGTTTTCAGCTTCCCAAGCCCTGGGATTATAGGTGCCTCCCACCACGCCCAGTCTCAGTGGCTGGCTCAGTGTGTCCCGGGCTCAGGGCTGACATGGCATGTGGGGATCCAACCCTAATTGCTGTACCTACCTAAGCAGGCACTTTAGTCCACTGAGCTATCTGGCTGGCTCTATGTCATCTTATTTCAAACCAGAAAAAATGGAAAAAGGAAACCTTTTCTTATTCTTACCCTTTCTACATTTTCATGAAATGTCACTGCCAGCATTACATCACACAAGACTGTGAGACAGCTAGAGCTTCAGAAAATAATTACCTAACAATGGGTTAAGGGACTATACACACCATTGCCTCAAATAAATGGAGATTGTGTGTATAAGGAAAGACACGAATGGTAGGGAGGTATACACAATGTCTCCCATTTGGAATTAATTCTCCGACTTCTGCATGAATGATAACAAATCAGAAGTAATTTTCATCCTGTAACCTTCAGAATTAAAGAGGAGAAATTGGTATGACAAGCATGTCTTGGTGTTTGTCTTTGCATATTCAGGTAGAAAGGCCGATCACTTATACAAAGCTTGACCTGAATTTGGGAGGAGAGCCGGTACTTTCCCCTGGGCTTATCTTATGGATAAGAGAGGCTGTACGGAGGGGCCGGCTGAGAAACCAGACACTGCTTTAAAAGTTGGCTGATGGTAACTCTGGGGAGGGAGGTGCCATGAATATAACACTGACTAATTTCCTTGTAGAACCTGCACATTTTATTTCCACCATTACCTTATCGGTCTTGGTGCTCTTCTAAATAATCAGCTTCCTGAGGGAAGAGACCGTATTTCATGTGTTCTCAGTACTGAAGGTGGTGCCTGGCACAAGCACAAGTACTCAGCTTGGCACTGGCATTATCTTCAAGGGGAAAAACTGTGGGGAGGAATGTTCAGACTAAAAACGGAATGTAGTCAAACAGTAGAAAGGTTAGCCAGCAGCCAAAACTTCTGAAGACAGACAAGGTGACTCTTCTTCACTTTTATTTATTTATTTTTTTGCTTCCTGTGGGAGAATGCCTTTGAAATCACATGATATTTGTGCAAATTGCCCGGGTTTATGTGGCACAGAATTGGGGCTAAAGGGCAAACGCAGTGGCATTCAGAACTAGCCTGTCAAAACAAGCATGATTTAGAGCAATTGCCCCATGTAATGTGCTGCTTTTATGGGCACTTGGGCAGCAACTGACGCACTTTATGGCAGCCACAAGCTGCCTCTGTCATCTACGAGGAGTCCTGCAGCAGCTCAAGGGGGTGCTGCTGTTTCTTTATTTCTTCCAGAAGTTCAAAAACTTTTGCATTTTCCTAACCTTAACTTTTAACAGATGTCTCATTCAATTTTTTAAAAAATGTATTTGGTTGTTACAGGGTCTCACTACACAGCTCAGACTCATGGCGACCCGCCTGATTTCAGCCTCCCCAGTGCTGGGATTAGAGGTTTGCCCCACTACACCCAGTCTCTGGCCGCCTCAGCCCACCCTGAGGGTGGGGCTGACATAGCATGTGATGCTGGGATTAAACTGCGGTCCCTGTGCTTGCTTAAGCTTGCCTGAGTAGGTGCTGAAGTCTGCTGAGCTATCTTGCCAGCCCCTCAATTGTTATATTAGAAATTTACACGTAATTGGTGGTACTGCTTGACAGCAGTTCTTACACACTCGTGTTTCAGAAAACCAGGGGACATGTGCTTCAGGAGCAGCGTCTATGCGCTGTGCTGACCTAGGCCTTCCCAGACCTCAAGGAGTCAATCAGCTGTCACTCAGTTTCCACACCTGTAGACAGACTGTGTGACGGGGACCATGTGACTGCTCTTAGCACTAACATTTTATGATTAGAGTGTAACAAATGCCTATATTTATCAAGACTGAGAAGGGTTAAAGATTCATATTCACCCTATAATTAGTTTCATCAACTTATCTTTTTTGTTTGTTTTGGTGGAATTGGGGACTGAACTCAGGCCCTTGCACTTGCCAGGGAAGTATTTACTCCCCTGAGCCATTGCCCCGGCCCCAGATATTTTTTTTTTTTTTTTTTTTGAGACAAGGTCTTGCTATGCAGTTCAGGCTGGCCTTGAACTCACTATGTAGCCTAGGCTGCTCTCAAATTCATGGTCAGCCTTCCAAGTGCTGGGATTACAGGTGTGCATCCTCCCTCACTCTCGGCCCTAGAAACACTTTCAACATAATTATCTTTCTCTTGCTGAAACTGATTACTCTACTGAGCTTATTTCCTTTTTAATATTTTTGCCACCTAATGTGATGTCTAAACATCATTTATTATGAGAATGTAATTTGTAATGGATGCTTATTTTTCCTTCATTTAAAGACATAAATACATGAAAATATGTTTTATTGGATTATTTGCTTTCTCTCTTGACAGTTTAATTTTTAGTCTTTTTTTTTTGAAAAAAAAAAAACTTGGGATTGAATTTAGGAGCTCATACATGCTAGGCAAAAGGTCTACCACTGTGTCATTGAATTATATCTGGAGGCCTTTTAAAATTGTAAAATTTGTAAAGAGTCTTGCTAACTTGCCCAAGCTGACCTCAATCTTGTGAGTTTCTTATTTCAGCAGCCCAAGTAGCTGGAGTTACAGGCATATTCCATGTTGGGCTCTAATTTTATCTTTTGAGTAGCCATCTTTCTACATAATACAAAATTTCAAGGGTTCAAATAGAAATGCAGTGGCAAAGTTCCTCCTACTTCTCTCCCTACCTAGCCTGCTCTATAATTAGTTTCTAGTCTAGTTCTTTTTGAGAAACAAAGCCTAAGATTGATATGTATATTTTTGCATTTTTCAAGTCCTAAGAAGAATTCCTAAATAGGTGCAAAAATATAATTCTTAAAATTGTATGCCAAAGTTGATTTCTCTTTCCTATTCAATTGGCATCATTTTTAGGATAAGTTATACAGGTTCACACTTGGACTGATTAAATGTGTAACTTTGTTAAAAATATTTACTTATTTGGTTGGTACAGGGTCTCACTGCACAGCTTGGCCTTGTGGCGATACTCTTGTCTCAACCTGTTCAGCACTGGGACTATAGGCATGGGCCACCACAGCCAGTTTTGTTAGCTGGCACAGGGCACCTGGGGCTCTGGGGCTGCACAGCTTGCAGTACCGAAGATCACACCTGGGTCCTCATGTTTGCCGGGCAGGTGCTCACACTGCCAAGCTATCTCCCCATCCCTCAACAAGTAACTTTAAACAATTATGTGAAATAGATGCAAAATAACCATAAAAGGAGGACTAGGATAAAACTCAATGTAAATAGCATTGCAGTATTTTACTTTGCTTTACTATGGAGCTGAGAGATGTAAATTATTATTATTTTTCTCTTTTGTGTATTTGGTACAGGGTTTCACTATGCAGATTGGACTCATGGTGATCCTCCTGTTTTCAGCATCTCTAGTGCTGGGATTAAAGGTGTGTACCACCATGCCTGGAGATGTAAATTAACTTGATTTTTAGTACCATCTTTTACTCCATCAGATCCATAAATGGTGTCATAAGGATATTGTATGAATGACCAGAGAAACTACTTTCTAACCTAATGGTGCCTGAACACCGCATCATTTTTGTGAATCAACATTCTTTGGTTGCAAGAAACCAAAACAGACTCTGCTTATCTTGAAAAAAAAAAAAAAAAAAAAACAGCAAAAAAAGGAAGAAAGAAAGAAAAAAAGTTGTGGGAAGGATTTGAGCAATCACTGTAGAAAGCTTGGAGAACCAGACCTTGAAATACACAGAGACAACACACATGAGATCTAAGAAGTAGGGGTGAGAAGAATGATATAGCAAAGGTTACTGTGGATATTTAATTAGGCTCTATGTTCCTGGTCATGGAATAGAATAAGAGAAGATTAAAGTGACTGGTTGTGATCATATCAGGCACAGTGAGTAAACTGGGATGGGTGTACCTGCAGGCTTACAGTAGAAAAAAATACTTCTCTCAAGGCTGAGCAGGGCCTGAACCTCTAGCCTGTGTGTCACTGTCTTTGTTGTGCTAGAGCCTCCTGGGGGAGGGGGTATGGGTGGTATCCCATGACCAAGTGCTAGAAGAAGAGATAGCTCAGCCCAGGTTCCACATGAATTCTCACTATAAATCAGGGCTAGTGGGAAGTGGCCTGCTGCCTCATGGCAGCCCTGCTTGGGGATGGAGGGGTGGACATGGAAAGCATTTGCCCCTGTACACCAGCGTGAGTGTGGAGATGGCCATTCGCAGAGCACAGAGAGCGCTTGTATGTGTCCGCCTAGGGGAAGGGAGGGCTGGCAGGGCTGGCTCTTCACGGCTGGCAGAAGCACACACGGAAGACGGTGCATCACCCTGCAGTCCGCCTCCAGCCTGCTCCTCCTCCGGCTCCTGCCCTCCTCCGGCTTCTCCTGGAGGATGCAGCACCCATAACATAGCTCACAGGAACTTGTGCCTCAGCTCTGTTCTATGAGGGAACCAAGCGCTTTGAAAAAAAAAAAAGAACAGTGAAATATTTGTGGGCTAATCTTCCTCCCACATATAGTATGCACTTTCTTCTAGCAGTAGACATGTCCAAAGGTATGCACACTGTTTTTATTGAATAGACATGTTTATGTTGTTTGCATCTATAGAACTTTGATGCATTCTCTTGTTGGAGAAAGAAAGTGGAAAGAAGCTATTCCAAATCACTTCTCATAGTTCGAAAGTACACCACTGTTCTTAAGATACCTCTACCAAGTTATGCCATTTATGAAATAACTGGGCAGGCCGTCAGAGGCAGAAACCTGTCTGAGCAGACTGGCTAAGAAAATTGTCTCATCAGCAAAGCGAGAAGAAGATATTTCATTCCTTTGGTCCTGAGAAAAATCAATATGTAATCAAAATTTTTATTGTTTTCTTAAAACTACCCCAAAAGTTGAATCTGACTGTTTCTCAGACTGTCGGCTGTGTCAAACATCTACACAGAAAACATAAGCGTCTTTCAGCGTCTTTCAGCGTCTCCTTAATAAGTCTGCAGTTACAAAGTGGATACAAGTCTTCGTTAGTTTAACTTTTGGCTTGTCTCCTTTGAAGGAATTCCAAGAGGCCCTGTGAAATCAAAACAAAATAAAACATGGCAAGATTCTTTACTAGAGAGAAGAGAGAAAAGAGACTGACAGTATTCTTTCAGTTACTTTAAAATACTTTAAAATGGGGTGGGGTTTATAGACATGAGGTGGAAAAAGGAAGTGACAGGAAGCACAGAGGGTCAAAATACAAGATGAGGGGAACCTATTGATTGGCTCATAAAAGAGAACAAAGAGGAGAATGGAGGCCACGCCCACAGGGGCAGCTGGCCCAGTTTCTGGTGTGACCATGAAGACATACAATGCATCACAAACCACTTCCTGGTCAACCGATTTGTTGATTGTGCTGTTCCCCAGAAACAGGGAGAAACTATTCATAAATTAATTCCCTCATGGACCTACGCTGAGGGGTTGATTTAGCCTTTTCATATTTCAGCTGCTGAAGTTATTAAGCAATAATAAGGGCTTCCTGAGTTTTCAGATCAGTCTTAGAGGATTATTTCATTTATTTGTGAGTTGAAAAGAGATAAGGGAAATTTAGGAAAGTGGTTAAGATGGTCACTGGGCATGGTGATGCATGCCTATAATTTCAGGACTAGGGAGGGCGGAGGCAGGAGGATCATTGTGAGCTTGAGGCCAGCCCGGGCTGGTAGTGCAGTCAAGGCCAGCCTTAACTACAGAGTAAGAGAAGTGAAGGAAGAGGAGGAGGGAGAGAGATGGTGTGTTGGCATCTACACTCATGTTATTACTTGGGACTGGGTGTGATAGGTAAGTATTCAGAAGCTGTACACCTTTCTTGCTAAGGTTGAGTATATGATTGACACTAAGACTATCAGATAATCCCTGGAATTTAAATTTTAGGTATAAGATTAAGGAGAGATCGTAGGAAATCATCTGTTTCAGGGATGGGGTCCTGGAGCTTCGTCACCATGAAACTACTCCTGGTATCACCCAGTCCTGGATTACTGGGGACAGCTGGGATTTGGCACATTTTAACACCGAGTTCTGCAGCCTTCCATCCAGACTGGCTGATGTCTTTCAGTGAGTTTCTGTTGTGTGAACTCACTAGAAATATTTACACTGTTTGCAGCTGTAGAACTTTGACTCATTCAGAGAGTGTCCCTTACCAGCTAGATGGATTAAAGGAAAATTGACTTTATACTTGTGACATAAGCAATATGGGAACACAGTTAGAAGATACATTAGTGAGTTAAACAATGCTTATTTTTAAAACCATATGGAAGGGGCTGGGGAGATGGCTCAATAGAATAAGTACTTCCTTGGCAAGTGCAAGGGGCTGAGTTCAATCCCCGGTTTTGCAAAAAAAAAAAAAAAATTAAAATCATGTGGTAAATACTTAAGTGATTCATGGAATGATTTTCTTTTTTCTTTCTTTCTTTCTTTCTTTTTTTTTTTTTTTTTTTTTGAGTGGAAGGTTAAGATAGGTCTGTAGTCTAGTTGACCTTGAATTCACTATATAGCACAACTTGGCCTCAGACTTATCGTAGTCCTCCTACCTCAACCTCCCCAGATCGGGGCTTGCCGACATGCACCACTATGCTTGATAAACACCATGATTTTATAAAGGAGCAAGCAAGACACTTGAAAAAAGTAATGTATGAGGAATATTTTTTGACAGTGATTTTAAGGAAAATATATGAACTATATGAAATAATAGATGTTTTAATAATATCTGACATCAATTGATTTATATTTGATGTTGGCATATTAGAGCATGATCTTATTCTAGCTGGGATTATTTCATACTTACTTGCTATTAATTACTTAGATGCAACAAGGGTTGCTGTCTCTAAAACACAAAACAAAACAAAAAATTAGGGCCCAGGGAGATGGCCCAGTAGAATAAGTGTTTGCCTGGCAAGCACAGGGCCCTGAGTTAAATCCCTGGTACTGCCTAAAACAAATAAACAACAACAACAACAAAAAAACAAAATAAAAAATAACCAAGGAACCAACCAACCAAAAACAAAAAATTAAATGAGCAAAAATAATTCAAGGCTAATGAACTTGATTTTACTCAAATATTCCCGTAAGTGAGAATTATAATGAGTTTAGTCAGGTCTGACAGATCCAGACTTTCAGATTATTTACATTTTTCCCCTTTGAAGGTTTTTCAACATTGCTAACTTCTGTGTGGGAATATTTCTTGTTATAGTTATTTAATGAAAAAGTTCCCAGTTGTTTATCATATTCCATCTGTATCATTATACTGAAGGGTCATCAGGTATAATCTTCTTTTATCAAGCAGACTTAGAATGTTACATTACTTTTATTTTATGTGCATTTTTGACAATGGAAGAGAAGGCTTATTTTTGTCCACATTTAAAGTCCATTGCCACAGGAATTATGTAAGCAGCATGGGGGTTATAGAGAATATCGGACTAAGGACTTTTCCTCAAAAAGGAGATGAGGACCTCGACTCACCTACCTTTAACATAGATTCTTATGTTTGTACTTTATTTGAGCAGGGTCTCATTATGTAGTTCAGGCTGCCTTGAACTTGTGGTGATCCTCTTTTCTCAGCCTCCTGAATGCTGCTGGCATTACATGGTGTGTCACCTTGCCTGGATCCCACCATGCAGGTCCCTGGTCTGTCACAGAAAAACATTTCAATATGTATCAGTGAAAAACACTATATATATATATATATACACACACACACATATATACATTTTTTTTGTGTGTGTGTGTGGAACTGGGAATTGAACTCAGGCCCTTGCGCTTGTGAGGGAAGCACTTATTCCACTAAGCCATCTCCCCGGCCCAAAACATTAGATATTAAGTGGAACTAAAGAAATTCACAGTCAGATGTCTAATGATTTTGAGTTCTTTATGTATTCCAGATACTAGTCCTTTGTCAGAGGAACAGATAGCAAAAATGTTTTCCCACACTGTGGTTTGTCTCTTCATTGTTTTGGTGTTGGTTTTGCTGGGCAAAAGCTTTTTAATAAGATGAGATCCCAGTTGTTGATTCTTTGAGATATTTCCTGTGTGGTCGCAAAGTCTTTGTCTACACAAATGTCTTAAAGATTTCTACCTATTTTATCTTGTAGCAGTTAAGCGTTTCTCTTTTTAATATTTATATCTTTGTTCCATTTCAATTTTAGCTCATTGCATGGTGAGAGATCTGGGTCTAGCTTTAGTCTTTGGCAGTTCTTCTACTGCCATTTATTAAAGAGGCTGTTTGTCTTCCCACCTTAGCCTCCTGTAACCTCAGTGCTGGGGTGACAGGAGTGTGCCATCACACCTGGATCGCCTATCTAATTTCAATTTATTTTATTTTTTCAAGAGAGTACAAAATATTATCAACACTGAAAAAATTACAAGTGATACAGAATTTCACTTAGCAAAGTAAAATGAACTTCACAATATTGAATTCAAGCACCTATAGCATTTAAATGCCAATAGAATACCCATCTCTGATGGGACTAAACAAAAAAAGGGGATACAAAGGAAGGATCATTTTGTATTTGTATATACAGAATAGTTAGGATAGATATACAGCTACTTTCGCTTGATTCTATGAGAAGAAAGATTTGTAGTAATAGTGTTTGGACAGGATATCCTGTCTGCTTCTTGTACTACAAATAACCACTAAGAAGATAACAATGTGCAATGTATTAATTATTGAAAATGTCCTATTAATCAGCTTTGAAACTGTCTCATTGATATCTCAATAAAATAAAAAAATTTCACAGTATTTGTTGTAACACATAGTGTTGTCTTCTAACCAGTTATTCATATTACCAGATATATGCATATAAAATTGGAAGAAGAAAGAAATAAAGACATGTATAAGAAATGAAGAAGAGAAAAAGTACAAACAAGAAAACCAACAAACTGGGTAAAAATTATAGCTGATTGCCCTTTAAACAAAGGCCTTCTATCAAGAACAAACAAAGAATTAAAAAAAATCAGGTTCCCTACATTCAAAGATCCAGTCCAGAAGTGGGCATCTGAGATAAATACACACTGCTGAGGAAGAAATACCAATGGCAAAATGAAATGAAAAAAATGTTCAACACTATTGTTCCTTTGAGAAATGCAAATTAAAACAACAGTGAGATTCCATCTCACCCCAGAAAGAATGGATAACATCCAGAAATCAGCCAATAACGAATGCTGGAGAGGCTGTGAAGAGGAAGGAACCCTCTGCACCGTTGGTGGGAGTGCAGACTGGTTCAACCACTATGGAAATCAGTGTGTAGATTCCTTCAAAACCCAGGATTGGAGAGCTCATTCAAGCCAGCTATTCCCCTTTTGGGTATTTTTCCAGAAGAACTGAAAACCTCATACCACAATGATATATGTTTACATGCAGTGCAATTTGCCATAGCTAAATCCTGGAAACAACCTAGAGGCCCATCAACTGAAGAGTGGATAAGGAAGATGTAGTTTTATACAATGGAGTACTGTTCAGCGGTAAGACAGGATAAGTTTGGGTCTTTTGTTGGTAAATAAATGCGACTAGAAAATACCTGCGTATGCAAAGACCATATTGTCCCCTTAGTGTGAAAACCTGAAAGAAAAAATGGAATCTGCAAGGTACAACAGATACTGGGAAAATGGAATGAACTTATTCAAAAGGATAAAGTTATTGAGTTGAGCAGAATGACAGGAGAGGTTATGGGGGAAAGAGATTTTTTCTAGGTATGTGAGCAGGATGGTTTGGACAACTGTACTGTGCATTTCTGCTGTTCTATGGAACGAAGCAGTTAATGCTTTAATTTGTTTCATCTCCTTTTTTCAATTGTTCATATTTTTTCTCACCTAATTTCAAACCACCTTTTCTCCAAAATCTTCATAAAATTTATTTCACAAAATTTAAATTCACTCAAATTGAGAATGTAGTGCAAAAAAAATGTTTATTTAAAGAATATTTAGTTATAGGAGTGACTAACTGCAAAAGGTGTTCTCGATCTTGATTTTTCTAGGCTCTTTGCCCTTTTGGACCTGCTGCCTATGCTTAGCCATGGAGTGGGTATCTAACATCTGGTAGGCATGGGCTCAGCCTCCAGCACCTCACACACATCAAAATCCAAAGCATATTTTTAGAATTATGATTTAATCTGTGTTGGGTCCATAAATTATAAACAGAGGCTCTGTTTGAGGCTGTGCTTGTCTTGCTTGGTGGAGCGGATTGTGGAATGCAGCTGAGGCCTTGACTAACCACACAGCCGTGCAGGACGATGGCTTAGATACTCCCCCTCCCCCACGTCTTGTGAGGTCATAGCTGGGGACTTTTCTGAGGTGGCTGAATCAAGACTGTGTGATGCTAGGATTAAGGGTGGGGATCACTAAATCAGTCCACTATTGACTTGGCACTGCCACAAGCCCTGTAGCCTCAGGGCAACATAAGGCACAGAAAGAGGCTTGGCTTCCTCTCATGGCTTCTGGGCACCATGAGCGTGAGCTGTTTTCCTCCACAATGCCTGCTGCCTTGTACCACTCTTGCTTGGAGCCCGCCAGCTACTGACGGGTACCTCTACAAGCCGTGAAATAACGAAGCCTTTCCGCTTTTAACTGTGGATGTCTGCTGTCTTATCTCAGCATCCAGAAAAATCCCTGAGACAGCTACTTTCAAACAAAAATTGAACATAAGTTCAGTTTGAAATTGTGTGCATATGGTACATGACCTGGAAGATGACAGGAAGTATTGTTCCTGGAAGAAAAAGCAAAACAAAACAAAACAAAACAAAAAAAGTGTGTGGCTACCATTCTATTTTAACAATAAAGAGTTATGCAGAAAATGAAAAATTGAGACAGGTAGTATGATGCCTCCTATTTTGCCTTTGTGGCCCAGACTGCTTTTTCTCTTCCTTCCTTCCTTCCTTCCTTCCTTCCTTCCTTCCTTCCTTCCTTCCTTCCTTCCTTCCTTCCTTCCTTCCCTTCCTTTCTCCTTCCTTCTACCTTCCTTCCTTTCCTTCTCCTCCTCCTCTTCTTCCTTCTTCTCCATTTGGTTGTAGCAGGGTCTCACTACACAGCTCGGACTTGTGGTGATCCTTCTGCTTTCAGCCTCCCCAGCACTAGGATTACAGGTGTATGCTACTGCCCCCACTCTGGCTAGCTCAGCTCACCCTGGGGACTGGGTTGGTATGGTCTCTGCCTTTGCCCAAGCATGCATAAGCAGGTGCTTTAGTCTTCTGAGACATCTTGCCAGCCAGAACTGCTTTTTCTATTCTAGGTTGGTGTTGTTTCCAAATAAATTTTAGGATAGTTTCCTCTAACTCTGTGAGGTATGCTATTGATATTTTGATTAGGATTGCATTAAATCTGTGTAACAGTTTTGGAACTGTGGTCATTTTTATTATGTTATACACAAGAACAAAGAATGTCTTTAATTTCCTGATACTCTCTTCCATTCTGTTTATCAGAATTCTATAGCTTTCAACGTGTAGGTCATTCACTTACTTGATTATATTGACTGTTAAGTATTGCATTGTTTTGATGGTATTATGAGATGGGTCTTTTCCTGAGTTTTTCTCTCATCAAGTTTGTTATTTGTGTGTAGGAATGCTATTAATTTTTCAGTGTTGACTTTATATGAAACTATGCTACTGAATTTGGTTATTACATCTAGAAATCTTTTCATGGAGTTTTTGTGTCTTCTATGTAGACTATTATGATGACTTTTATCATAAATGACTTATCATATTGAGATAAAGACCATCAATTCCAATTTTCTGTATTTTTTAAAAATCATGAATGAGTATTGGGCTTTGTTATATGCTTTTTCTGCATCTCCTGAGATGATCATATGATTTGGGTTTTCTTCTTAGCCCTATTAATATGGTGAATTACATTTATTGGTTTATGTATGTTGAACTATCTCAGCATCCCTGGAAAGAATCCCACTTGGTCACGATGTATAACCTTCTTGATGATTTGTTGTGTTCTGTGCACCAGTATTTTATTACATATTTTTGCTTCTGTGTTATTTAGGGAGACTGACCTATAATTCTCTTTTCATTAGAGCCTTCTCTGGTTTTGGTGTTGGGGTAATTCTTGGTTCCAGGAATGAATTTGAAATTGTCACTTTATTTTCAATTTCATTAAAGTTTAAGAAATGGTTATTTTGTTTTTTCTTTTTTGTATTTTTAGGGAAGGGTCTACAGGGTGTTCAGGGTCTCATTACTAGATCAGATTCGCAGTGATTTTCCTGTTTATAACCTCCCAAGTGCTAAAATTACAGGCGCATGCCACCATGCCCAGTCTCATATGCACCGTGGGCAGAGCCGGCATGCAGGCCCAGGATCAAACCCCAGGCCCTGCACCTGCTTGCGGGCACTTTAATCCACTAAGCTACTTGGCTGGCCCTTGTGATTAATCCATAATCCAATGCTGGGATTATGGGTGTGAGTGTTGCTGGGATTATGGTGTGTGAATGCTATACCCACCCTGGAGCAGATAGCCTGAATGCAATATAAGGGAGAGAAGCTTGCTCTCTGCCTCTGCCACTGCTCCTCCTTTTTTGCTCTTGCTGTTTGGCTACTTTCTGCAACCATGAACTGTTGTCCTCAGCTATTTGTCACTCTACCTTGCAGCCAGAATAGTATGGACTGGAACAAGGTCACTTTGAACTCACTGTGTAGCCCAGACTGGCCTCAGACTCAGCAATTCCTCTTGCCTTAGTCTCTGAGTGCTGGAATTACAGACATGAGCCACCATGCCCAGCCATGGATGGTGTTATTTAATTTCCATGAGTTTATGAAATAGATGAATAAATACAATAGCCATCTCAGCTTTTGTCCAGGTTCCCATCACAAGGACTATTGTTTTTCATTCCTTAACTTCTAGTCTACACATTTCTTTTTGAATTAAATGTATTTGCTTATGCAACATATTGTTGGATCTTCTTTTTGAAATCCATTCTGCCAGTCTGTTTCTTTTAATCCATGAATTGAACCCATTTATGTTTATAGTTGTAACTGATGTTTATTGACTTCTTGCTATATTATTTTCCTGTTGTGGGTTCCCTCCCCCACCTCCATTTAGTTACTTACTTAGATTCATTCTGTTGAGGTTCATGGAGCTGCACTCCTGATTATCTCTTTGTAGAATATTCCTTCAAAATATTTGGAGTAATGGTTTTGTGGTCATGAATTGCTTAAGGTATTCTTTGTCACAGAAGTATCATATTTCTCCATCAATTTTGAAAGATATTTTTGTGGGGCACAGAAATCTGGGCTGGAGGTTGTTTTCTTTAGGGGCTTGAAATACTTCACCCTAAGCTTCTCCTTGACTTAAGGGTTTGTGTTAAAAAGTCTGCTGTGATGGTGATGGGCATTCCATTGTATATAATTTTTTTCTTTTCTCTAACAGCTTTTCATATCCAATTTTTGTACTGAGTTTATGAAATCTTGACTATTATATGCCTTCAGGTAGATTTTTTTGATCATGGATAATTGGAGTTCTATGTCTCATTTGTATGTCAAATTCTTTATCTATCTTTGAAATTTTCTGCCATCACTTCTGTGAATATCTGTCTGTCTGTCTATCTATCTGTCTATCTATCTATCTATCTATCTATGTATCTATCTATCTCTATCTCTATATCATCTATATCTATCATGCGTGCTATCTCCTGCTTTTTCACTGATTCCAGTCATTCTTATGTTATTCTTCTTTGCATCACTGAGTAGGTATTGGATTCATTTTTTCAGGGTTCCTTGCTATTTTTACAAAGTTTTTCTTTTCCTGGTAGCTACTGAAATATGATCTTCTCTATCTGATATTTTGTTCTCATATTGGCTCACTCCACTGCACATACCTTCAATACAATTTTTAGGTGGATATCTGCTTAAATTTGTTTCACAGGTACCATTTGCTTCCTCTATTGGGTTTTCTTTTTTTTTTTTTTTTTTTTTCCATTTATTTTTATTTTATTGAAATACAAATGTCAATCAGACAGTTTCAAAACACCATAATCATACAGAGTCGATGAAATAATACATTGCAAACTGTTTTCATAATGTTTTGGTATTGTACAAGGTGCATACATGATATTATATTTACAGGTATTTATGTGGCTGAATTATATCACAG